>SJYC01055528.1:0-45620 GCA_006408675.1 Madoqua kirkii | reverse complement strand
AGTAATATATTCACCTCTGCTGGGAGCCAGCAAGGGAGATTCCACACATGACAAGGTCATGCAGGACTCGAGGGACTCCCTGGGCCATCCCACCCATGACAAGGTCATGCAGAAGAGTCCTGATAAGCAAGGCCTCAGGACTTGATGGACTCCCTAGACCTGCTCGAGCATCTACCCCCAAACCAGAATCTGTCTTACTATTTTGTCTTTAACCAGCTCTTCTGACATTAGCAGGGGGCTGTCCCCCGACCACCTTTCTCTGTAAGAGTTAACTTAGGGCTTTAGTTAATAAATCTCCTGGGCATGAAAGGAGTGTTTCAAACCCTCTGTTAGCATTCTAGCTTACTTAGCAAGTTTATCCAGACTCTTGCAACATTGTTGAGCCAATGCTTGCTGCCAAGTTCTCACATCCCTTATCCATTGTGTTCCTGGGAGTGCATATAGTTAAGATATAGAAATAAGCAGTAGCTTTAGCGTTAGCAACATTAGATGTTGAGTTAATAAGTTCTTTCTTTGCTATAACCCAGTGAATCTTTGCTCAATAAAAATGTAACTCTGTACTTTAAGGGTGACACAGGCTAAGAATTTAAGAAGAAACACTTTAAGGGAAGATTATTGTTCTGGCTGACCAACATTTATCAAAAAGAGGTCATGGAATATCAACAGGCCTCCAGGACAGAAGATGATGTACAAAAAATAGGACTCTTACAAGAAGGAACCTGATATCGATAAAAGTTATTACTGATGGAATGTTGAGTTGACTCTGCATTTTTCACCTTGCTGTATGTACAACTCAGAGTATAAAAGCCCCAAGGAAAATAAAGAAAAAGGGGCCTCGCTCACTGAAGTCTGGTCACCCCGTGTCTCTTTCCTTGTCTCTTTCTCTATCTTTCTTCACTCGCCGATGTCGTCCATCCTGAGGATATCCCTGGACTCTGCTGAGGCTGGACCTCAGCATGCCTCCATTACTAGGTCCCAACAAACTGTACTTATTCTTACCTTCCCTTTCTTATTCCTGAATACTGCAAACTGGATTTTTAAAAAATCAGGCTAACAACAAAAATAAACTTTTCATGTAAAAAATATTAACCTCTAATCTGAGGTTCATTTTTTAACATGCTGTTTATAATTTGCTCTCAGTTTGAATTTAAGAAAAGAGTAGAACTCATTTGTACCCAAATATATCACCAACTGCAGTATCCTTGATTCCTGAGTAGTGAAAGGATTTACCAAGTCTTGGTTATGATAACTGAAGACATATTTATTGATCAGTTTTTGTTCAGATCAAGTGTTAGCAACTTAATACAGGTTTTTATTAATATGAAAAATGACACTTTTCATTTTTATGAAAAATAAAAAATAGATTATGAATTGGTTTCCTTTGCTCTAGCATCTCTAGGATATTAAGATTTAAGTATAATTTTTGGCCCCAATCTTTGTAATAAGTATTAAGAAATAAGGATTAATGATTTTTATCCAAATATTGATTGTCAAGACATAAACTCAAAAAATGTGAATTCTCAAAATACAGGTTATAAGCACAAGTGTTACTGAATCATTTACACTGTTTTAAATGAGTTTTCAGTAAGGTAATCACTGGCACTTTCCTATGGACCTTATCATATATAATCTGAAGAGAATTTTCATTTTTGTACCTAAATTTGCTTCTAAAAAAAGAACTCCAAGATATATAATGTCCTAGATATATAGTCACTGAGACAGGAAGAAAATAAATAGCATCCAGTTAATTTTTTCATAGTTTTTCCAGTGGCTCAGTTGTAAAAAATTCGGCTGCTAATGCAGGAGATGGGGGTTCAATCCCTATGTCGGGAAAAAGGAAATGGCAACCCACTCTAGTATTGTCGCTTGAGAAACCCCAGGGACAGAAGAGCCTGCCAGGCTTCAGTCCTCGGAGTTGCAAAAAGAGTGGGACAGGACTTAGGGACAACGAAACAATTTTATCACGTTAAGGCCACTGCCTCTTAGAAATTTTGAGGGTGCAGGATGTTTTAAAGTTGTAATTAATTGCAACTAAAAGAGGATCACAGTAGAGCAAAAGTTGGCAAATCATACATTTTACAGATAGCCCGTTTACAGTTTTGAAACATCTTCCGAGATTGTTATAACAATCCTTTTTATATTTTTATTTAATTTTTATAACAATCCTTTGAGTAGCCAGGGCAGGTAATCATAATCAATGTCCACCGTAGAGAAGAGAAACAGGGAGCTCATGGCTCCCATCACTCCGTTCATTAAAATAAAAAGCAGCGCTAAAGCAAAAGAAACCAATTCCTTCTAAACCAAGTGGAAATCGAATGCTTATCTTGGCACCAGTCTAGAGAGGAGGAGAGGCAAAATTGACCGGTTAAGCCATAATTTTGAAGTATAAGAAAAGAAGGGGTGGGGAGGGGGAGACGATCCAGAAGAGGAGGCGGTGAGAAAAAAAAAGGTAAAGCTAGGATCACCTCAACCAGTCAGAGCCCAGGGAGAAGGGGTAGAGCGGACCTAACGAAATAAAATGGGCAACTGGGTTATTCCCCAGTGAGTGCGAATAACAGGAACACCCCGCCCCCCGTTCTTCTTCATCCTGGAGTTGCCCTACGAGGAAAGGAAGGTGCTATGAGAATGATTGATGCCTCACAGGCGACAGGTGTCGAGGCGTCCCAGGACAGGAACCCGCTGGAGGGGAGACTGCGGCAGGAGGGAAGTCTCGTTCTGTCGCCACCCGCCAGCTCTGCCCGAAAAAAATCCCAGCGCGGCTCCGGCACGGCGGGCGGAAACTCTGGCTCAACCGCGGCGGGCTGGCCCCGGCAACAGGGACCGGAGGCTGCCCGGGTCGGGGCGCAGGGCCTGGAGACCACTCTCGACAGTCCACAGCCAGTCGGGCCTCTCCATCTGCGGCCAGAGTCACTGCAGGACCTCAACCAAGCCCCGGCTTGTTGTGATCGCGACGTCACTTCCGATTTCTGCTTTCGGTTTCCGGCCAAAAAGCGTTCGGCGTCGTTGCAGCCGAGAGGACTTCCAGGTATTTTCCCGCCGCTGTGCTGCGCGATCTTTACAGTCCCAGTAACTACAGAGAGAGCGTCATTTCTGCTACGGATCTGGGTCTATCGGCAGGCCTTGGCCTCGCGCTCTGGCCACGCCTCCTCCTCCACCATAGCCCCGCCCACACGACCCGCCCCTGCGTCACCCAGGCTGCGTGCGTCTCGGGAGCCTGCGCCCTGACGTCACCTTTGTGCGACCCGGCGGGCTCTCTTGTTCGCGGCGTGTTTCAGGGGTTTCTTACAATATCCACGTGATCTTCTGCATGTTCTCCTGCATAGTCAGGAAGAGTACTGGCGGAGTCCAAGAAATTCTCCTTGACGCTGAGGTGTCTAGGCGGGCCGTCCGGGCCCACGGAGGTAAAGGGGGCTCCCAATGAAGGTACCCCAGACTCCCATCAGGCCTTCTTTGCTATCTAGCAAGCTTCCCTGGGGCTTCCCGGTCTCCGCGAAGTGGCTAAACTCCTTAAGCAACCTCTCAGATCCTCGCAGTTTAGTTTCGACCTAGATTTTCCTCTACTGTCACTGTCCACTTCTGCTGTCCTCCATTATTAGTCCCTGGAGTAATCCACACCGTTTCAAAGTAGTAGGCAGATTTCCATCTCTGTCTTTGCTTATGTGATTCTCTCAGTTTGCAGGGCCTGCTCTTATTAAGTGGTTAATTAGTTTTGATATTTTAAAGGCCCAACTGAAATGCACACTTGGAATGTTTCTGGTAGCCTCCCAGTTAATGTCTCGTCTGAGCGTTGTGTTTCCTGTATATTACTTATAGCGTGCTTTTGGTATTCTGCCTTGTGATGTAGTAGTGCCTAGTTTTCATTCAGTCCCGGTTTTTCAGGCTGTTACCACTCTGATTGTTTTCTTCCTGTTCATTTTCACGTCACTTTTTGCGTCCGTGCTTTGGCACCGTCTTGCTTCCCCTCTCCTGCCTCTGATGCTGTTCGTCACTTTAATCTGGCAAACCACCGTAAAGTACTTTTTTCGAGGAAGTTACCTTCTCCATCGCCTATATAGTTGACCCTTGAACACTGCGGTGAGGTAGCTTTCGGGGCCCCTGCCTTCTTGGGAGGGATAACTTACAGTGGATTCTCCGCGTATGGGATTGCTCCACATCCTGGCCTCCACTTGTGCTTTCAACAAGCCGTAATTCTGTAGTACTGTGGTATTTACTGTTGAAAAAAATCTGCTTCTAAGCAGACCCACACAGTTCAAAACTGCTGTTCAAGGGTCAGCTGTGCTCTAGTGAGGGCCTAAGGCCCACAGACAGTCTAGATCTGGCCAACTGTCTGTTCTGGGGTCATCAGTGAGCTACGTATGCTTTTTATAGAAGAATGTTTGTGATTTGTTTGATGATGGTTATGTGCTAAGTGGCTTCAGTTGTGTCTCACTCTCTGCCACCCTATGGACCTTAGCTCCCCAGGCTCCTCTGTCCATGGGGATTCTCCAGGCAAGAAGACTGGAGTGGGTTGCCCTCCTCTAGGGGATCTTCCCGACCCAGGGATCAACCTGAGTCTCCTGCATCTCCTGAATTGACAGGCAGGTTCTTTGCCACTTTGCCACTGGGGAAGCCCTATTTGATGACAGGACACATCATTCAAACTCCATGAAACTTTCTCCCCCTTCTCCAAAGAGTCTCTTTCATTCATAAACACAGTATCATACTTAGAGTTATTTGGGGGTAGCTTATTAGTAAAAAATTTGGAGTTTTTTCTTTCTTGGCATGTAAGTAACTACATAATATCCTCCATTTTGCCTGCTGGCCTACAAAGCCTAAAATATTTATCCTTTGGCCTTTTACAGAAAAACTCTGGACTTGTGCTTTAAAGCAGTGTTTGTGCTACTCATGGTTTTAATTTTGTTTCCCATATAACCCAGCACAATGCTTCCTTTTGTTCCTTTCACAAATATTTCTTTGAAACTGAAGTGTTAGTTGCTCAGTCATGTCTGACTTTTTGTGATTCCATGGACTGTAGCCATGAGTCTCCTCTGTCTGTGGGATTCTCCAGGCAGGAACACTGGAGTGGGTATAGTCATTCCCTTCTCCAGGGTATATTTCCAACCCAGGAATCGAACCCACATCTCTTGAATTACAGACAGATTCTTTACTGTTTGAGCCAGGGAAGCCCCCATTGAGCAATTGTTTTCAGTCTTCCAGACATGAAGTATTCAGTTTTAGTTTGGCCCCTCAGTCGTGTCCGACTCTGCCACACCATGGACTGCAACATGCCAAGCTTCCCTGTCCATCACCGACTTCTGGAGCCTGCTCAAACTGATGTCCATCGAGTCGATGATGCCATCCAACCATCTCATCCTCTGTCATACCCTTCTCCTACCTTCAGTCTTTTGCAGCATCAGGCTCTTTTCCAGTGAGTCAGTTCTTCCCATCAGGTGGCGTGTTGGAGTTTCAGTTTCAGCATCAGTCCTTTCAATGAATATCCAGAACTGACTTCCTTTAGGACTGACTGGTTTGATCTCCTTGCAGTCTAAGGGACTCTCAAGAGTCTTTTCCAACACCACAATTCAAAAGCACCAATTCTTAGGTGCTTAGCTTTCCTTATGGCCCAGCTCTCACATCCATACATGACTACTGGAAAAACCATTGCTTCGACTAATGGGGAAAAAAGATCATTATGATGCCATGTGATTATGTGAATTGACAAATACAATCAAGTAGGTTTATAAAAGACAAGCACGTAACCTAGCTAAGGAGGTCAAAGGTTTCCTGGAGGATGTGATTCTTGAATATTAAATGATAGCATATTGAAAAGCAGAGACATTACTTTGCCAACAAAGGTCCGTCTAGTCAAGGCTATGGTTTTTCCAGTGGTCATGTATGGATGTGAGAGTTGGACTGTGAAGAGAGCTGAGTGCCGAAGAATTGATGCTTTTGAACTGTGGTGTTTGAGAAGACTCTTGAGAGTCCCTTGGACTGCAAGGAGATCCAACCAGTCCATTCTGAAGGAGATCAGCCCTGAGTGTTCTTTGGAAGGACTGATGTTGAAGCTGAAACTCCAGTACTTTGGCCACCTCATGAGAAGTTGACTCATTGGAAAAGACTGATGCTGGGAGGGATTGGGGGCAGGAGGAGAAGGAGATGACAGAGGATGAGATGGCTGGATGGCATCACTGACTCGATGGACATGAGTCTGAGTGAACTCCGGGAGTTGGTGATGGACAGGGAGGCCTGGTGTGCTGCGATTCATGGGATTGCAAAGCGTCGGACATGACTGAGTGACTGAACTGAACTGAACTGAGGAGGTAGATAGAAAGAGATCATTCTTGCCAGAGAGGACAGATGAATACAGATATTGAGACAAGGAAGAGCATGGTGTGTTAAGTGAGTAAAATGAAATGAAGCTGGAAAGATAAGCAAGGGCAAGATTACAGAGGGCCTTAATTCTATTTGAAGGAGCTTGCACCTTCTTTCCTGGGCAGTTTTGGGCTTTGTAACAAAAGCTAGATTTCATGGTAGTTCAGTAACTCTGACGGCTATTTGGAAGACAGACAGAATCAGGGAGACCTTATATTGCACTATTTCAGTAGTTGAGAAGATGTGAATTAGAGCAATCTAACTAGGTGGTATGGACATTATGGAGTTTAGAAAGATTTGGAAGGTAAAGTCAGCAGCTCTTTCTAAATATTATATGTTAGAAGTGTGAAGGAATGACAAGACTGATTCAAGATTCCTAGCTTGTGCCAGTTAACCAGCTGAGACGAAGAGTCTCAGAGTTTATGAAGGCACTGACCATGTCTGTTTCACTCAGCATGGTACCCCAGTGCCTAAAACAGTGTTGTTACTTTGTAAGTACTTCAGTGAACAGAAAAGTTTCCTTTTTTTAAAATCATGAATTGCCATGTTTGCTCAAAGCCTTTAGAATATGTTGCACCTGTGTATTTTGGTGTTACTGATACAGTGTTTTCAGACTTTTGAGAATAGATGAGTTGCTCCACTAAATCATTCCCCTGTTGCAAATAAATGGTTCTGGAAAGACATTTCAGCTTAACTACATGTCAGTTAAAAGTTTCGATTAGTTGTTGTATGCAGAAACCAGCACAACATTGTAAAACATTTAGGTAAAGGTATTGTAAAGACCCTATGGTATGTGAAGAAGTTTATGCAAAGAAACACTCTTGATGTTGTGAAAAGTAATTTTTTAAACCTTAGATTTAATAAAACAATGTGGAATTATAAAAGCTTTAATTAATCTTTATTCTGTCACTTTAATTTAGAATTTCATTTCAGAATTGTTTTATTCTTGTTTTCTTTCTTATGTTTAAGCCTTTTAAAATTAACTTAATTTTAATCTTCTACATCAGAATATTAGATTTTTATTTTAAGCTTTTAAATTTAATTTTATTCTTCTACATTAAAATATCAGTTCTGCTTTCTTTTTGGCAGTTTTAGGCTTTCAGGAAGTCAGGTGCCTAGTGAAGTGAAGTCGCTCAGTCATGTCCAACTCTTTGTGACCCCATGGACTGTAGCCTACCAGGCTTCTCCTTCCATGGGATTTTCCAGGCAAGAGTACTGGAGTAGGGTGCCATTTCCTTCTCCATGGGCTCTTCCTGACTCAGGAATCGAACCCGGGTCTCCTGCAATGTGGGGAGACACTTTACTCTCTTGAGCCATCAGGGAAGCCCCAGGTCCTTAGACGGTGTTCTTACAGATTAAATGTTGTCTTAAGTTTAATTTTAGGAAGCGTTTGCAGTTGCAGTTTCATGTTAATATTTTCTGTTGTTAATAAATGAACGTTCCAAGGCAGTGTGTTTCTCTCTGCTTTGGCAACTGGTTGGCTGAGCCAGATTTATTCCCAAGTGTTGTGAATTGGTCAGTGAGGTGTGGGAGCATTTGTGTGTAGTCTCTGCGTGTAACTGAGCAGGTCATTCACTATGGTGGCCCTGTCTGTTTTCTTCTTGCTTCCTTTAGATTGTCTCTTCTGTATTAAGGTCAAATGGTTACTGATCACTGATCTGTAAGCTACCACACAGCCTTTGGAAAAGACACAGAATGAGAATCATAACTGTATATAGGTTTATGAATAGTAGTAATGTGTGTATAAAATATATTTTTTTCAGACATAAGACGGTCACTTTAATTACACCAGTTTCAAACTAGTTACTCTTGGATAACAGTGCAATTATATGAAAGTATGGCTGGTTATAAGCCTGTAGCAATCCAGACATATCCTATACTTGTAGTTCAGTAACTCTGACGGCTATTTGGAAGACAGACAGAATCAGGGAGACCTTATATTGCACTATTTCAGTAGTTGAGAAGATGTGAATTAGAGCAATCTAACTAGGTGGTATGGACATTATGGAGTTTAGAAAGATTTGGAAGGTAAAGTCAGCAGCTCTTTCTAAATATTATATGTTAGAAGTGTGAAGGAATGACAAGACTGATTCAAGATTCCTAGCTTGTGCCAGTTACCAGCTGAGACGAAGAGTCTCAGAGTTTATGAAGGCACTGACCATGTCTGTTTCACTCAGCATGGTACCCCAGTGCCTAAAACAGTGTTGTTACTTTGTAAGTACTTCAGTGAACAGAAAAGTTTCCTTTTTTTAAAATCATGAATTGCCATGTTTGCTCAAAGCCTTTAGAATATGTTGCACCTGTGTATTTTGGTGTTACTGATACAGTGTTTTCAGACTTTTGAGAATAGATGAGTTGCTCCACTAAATCATTCCCCTGTTGCAAATAAATGGTTCTGGAAAGACATTTCAGCTTAACTACATGTCAGTTAAAAGTTTCGATTAGTTGTTGTATGCAGAAACCAGCACAACATTGTAAAACATTTAGGTAAAGGTATTGTAAAGACCCTATGGTATGTGAAGAAGTTTATGCAAAGAAACACTCTTGATGTTGTGAAAAGTAATTTTTTAAACCTTAGATTTAATAAAACAATGTGGAATTATAAAAGCTTTAATTAATCTTTATTCTGTCACTTTAATTTAGAATTTCATTTCAGAATTGTTTTATTCTTGTTTTCTTTCTTATGTTTAAGCCTTTTAAAATTAACTTAATTTTAATCTTCTACATCAGAATATTAGATTTTTATTTTAAGCTTTTAAATTTAATTTTATTCTTCTACATTAAAATATCAGTTCTGCTTTCTTTTTGGCAGTTTTAGGCTTTCAGGAAGTCAGGTGCCTAGTGAAGTGAAGTCGCTCAGTCATGTCCAACTCTTTGTGACCCCATGGACTGTAGCCTACCAGGCTTCTCCTTCCATGGGATTTTCCAGGCAAGAGTACTGGAGTAGGGTGCCATTTCCTTCTCCATGGGCTCTTCCTGACTCAGGAATCGAACCCGGGTCTCCTGCAATGTGGGGAGACACTTTACTCTCTTGAGCCATCAGGGAAGCCCCAGGTCCTTAGACGGTGTTCTTACAGATTAAATGTTGTCTTAAGTTTAATTTTAGGAAGCATTTGCAGTTGCAGTTTCATGTTAATATTTTCTGTTGTTAATAAATGAACGTTCCAAGGCAGTGTGTTTCTCTCTGCTTTGGCAACTGGTTGGCTGAGCCAGATTTATTCCCAAGTGTTGTGAATTGGTCAGTGAGGTGTGGGAGCATTTGTGTGTAGTCTCTGCGTGTAACTGAGCAGGTCATTCACTATGGTGGCCCTGTCTGTTTTCTTCTTGCTTCCTTTAGATTGTCTCTTCTGTATTAAGGTCAAATGGTTACTGATCACTGATCTGTAAGCTACCACACAGCCTTTGGAAAAGACACAGAATGAGAATCATAACTGTATATAGGTTTATGAATAGTAGTAATGTGTGTATAAAATATATTTTTTTCAGACATAAGACGGTCACTTTAATTACACCAGTTTCAAACTAGTTACTCTTGGATAACAGTGCAATTATATGAAAGTATGGCTGGTTATAAGCCTGTAGCAATCCAGACATATCCTATACTTGGTGAAAAAATCACCCAAGATACACTGTACTGGAACAACTATAAGGTAAGTAGACAAAATTAAGGGAGTACTGTTTTTGCACTTAATGCCAATTTCTCCAGCATTGGTTAGACTTTGGATATGCTAGTAAAGAGTTAATAACTAAAAATAATCTGTCAGCAGCTTATAGTTTGGGTTGAAAATTTGATGTCTGATTTTTTCTTGGAGTTATATAAAAGTCCATATTCCTTAATCAGTTTAATAATACAGGTATCTAACACACAGTAGATGATTAATCAGGGCAAGGAATTAAATTTTAGAACTTCAATCTCATATGAAAGAAGATTAAAAAAATTTTTTTTCTTAATCTCAGGAGGAAGAGATGTAAAATGAATTCTGTGCCGTCCGAAAAGGCTAATTAAATGATTTTTCTTTATAAAAAAGATGATTGACTTAATAGAAAAATGGAAAGAGACTGGGATTGGAAAGTTTATAGGAAAGGAAATTTAAGTGGCCAATAAGTATACTAAAAGAGCTCTGACTTCACTCATAACTGAATAAATGCAAATTAAAACAATAATTGGATAATTATTTAATAATGTAGATACCTTTTCATGTATAATGTTTGCACAAATGAAAAATTTTGATCATCATTGCTGCTTGAGGTAGGGAAAATTGGCGCAAACTTTTCAGAGGGCAATTCTGGCGTTATCTCTTATGATAAAAATAACTTGTGGTCTTGTAAATTGCACGGCTTGGAACTTAATCAGTGAATAAACTTTCTAAAATTTGTGTATGTTATCCTTATGTGTAAAGATGCTCATTGAAGTATTATTTATAATATTAGAAATCTCAGAAAAACCTGTTTGTTAGTAGTGGACTGTTAAAGTAAATCATGATATATCTTATAATGGATGGTAAAGCTATTGCTCATATGAAAAGTTAGCTAAGATGTGTTAATGAAAAAAAGGCAAGGTACAAAGTAGCCTGCATGGTTTTAACTCTGTTAATACTCTTTATTATTTTTCATTAAGACACCTGTTCAGATCAAGGAGTTTGGTGCAGTGTCAAAAGTAGACTTTTCTTCCCAGCCTCCATATAACTATGCAGTCACAGCTTCTTCAAGGGTAAATGTAATATTTTTCTTTTACGTCGTTTATATATTTACTGCTGTTCTTGAGCCATCTAGTAAAGTGCTATGTTTTTTATCTTGCTGTAGATTCACATTTATGGCCGATACTCCCAAGAACCTATAAAGACCTTTTCCCGATTTAGAGACACGGCCTACTGTGCTACTTTTCGACAGGATGGTAGACTCCTCGTGGCTGCAGTGAAGATGGTGGTGTTCAGCTTTTTGATATCAGTGGGAGGGCTCCCCTCAGGCAGTTTGAAGGCCATACTAAGTAAGAGACACTTGTTTTGTTTCACTTTTTTTATTGAAGTATAATTAGCATACATTTTGTTAGTTTCAGGTGTACAACATCATGATTTGGTATTTGTGTATGTTGTGTAATGATCGTCACGATAAACTGGTTATATCTGTCACCATACAGTTACAGATAGTGGTTTTTCTGTACTTTTGTTTTGTTGTAAGTTCTGTTGGTTTTACAGGCTTTGAAAAAAGAGTTCTGTGACGATTATGTACCATTATGGACTTTATTTCCTGGTTGTTCTAAGATGGAGTGCATAACCTGGTTCAGTCCTATGGTCCATGTTGATGGGGCTCATGAATGCCCTAGAATTTTTTGCAACATTTTAGGAAATGTGGGTTTCTTTATGTAGACGTCCTATAGCTTTCATTAACTTTTCAGTGAGTTTTGTGACCCCATTGAGGTTCTAAAGGCAACCTCACAACTGTTATGGAGAACTCAAAAGAGGCCTGGATTATATTAGAGTTTGGTTTTTGAAATCAAGTTGGAAGGTTGGATTTTTCTTTCTACTTGTATTTGGTGTTTTGCTTCTTAAAAAGTAAACTGCCAAAGGCAGTTTTACAACTTTATTTCAGGATTACCAATGTCATTGCTGAAATTTACTGTTAATTTGAAATTTCAAAAATGTTTTTTATAGCATATTATCAGGATAGTCTTAGTTATCAGTGAAATGTTTTACATATAGCAAATTCATGGAACATGATCCTGCTTAGTGTCAAGTCTCCTTAGAATTTTTTAAGAACTACCCATTTTTAAATTTTTAAAATTAAAGTAACTTTGTGCCAACATTTAGAACATTTAACTTTCCACTGAGCAGCAGAGTAGAAATATTAACATATCAGAAAATATAATTTTAAGGCCGTTGTTCAGTATTTTTATTAACTTCATAGTACCAGGGATATATACATTTTAAATTGGCTTGAGGATAAACATGTGTTTTAAAGATTTTTAAGAAATTCTTTTTCTCTCATGATTTCTCTCCACAATTACTTACTGAAAATGAGCTGCTTTTCTTGTTATTTAGGATGTTAGAAGATACCATAATAATTTTTTCTTGCTTTTTGATATATTGATTCTTGATTTTTCAGAGCAGTTCATTCAGTAGATTTTACAGCTGACAAATATCATGTGGTTTCTGGGGCTGATGATTATACAGTTAAATTATGGGATATTCCAAACTCCAAAGAAATTCTGACATTCAAAGAACATTCTGATTATGTGAGGTGTGGATGCGCTAGCAAACTGAACCCAGATCTCTTTGTCACAGGTTGGTGAAATCTTTTTCTTCCCTCTTAAAGTTGGTAATTTTATTGATATACTTGGATGTTGTTTTGGGGTTATTTTTCAAAGAAATATGTATGTGTTTATCCTGTTGTTTTCTCTTCTTTTTCTTCTTTGGGGGATTGTTCTTAATAGTCCTCTACATGTGGTTTGAAACATTGTGCTCTGGTGTTCAGAGCCCCCCAGTGGTCAGGAAGCAGAATGGGCGTCTGTGTCAGACTCCCAGATGACTCACTCGTCTGAAGGCGGAAATAGTGTAAGGTTCCATGTGGGTTACTGTTTCAGAAACAGACAGTGGTAACAGAGCCTTTAGAAGTACTGTATCTTCTTGAGTATACATATGTCTTTAAAATTTCATCTAAGCCTTTTTTCCCTTTGCATAAGCACACACACATTTTTGTTTTAGGGTCATATGATCATACTGTGAAGATGTTTGATGCACGAACAAACCAGAGTGTTATCTCTGTTGAGCATGGACAGCCAGTGGAGAGTGTCCTGCTTTTTCCCTCTGGAGGTCTTCTGGTATCAGCAGGTATTTCTTTTAAAAAGTGCTTCACCAATATTGTTTATTTCAAGTCAGGTATGTCTTTGTCAGTGTGCATTTGAATTGCACGTTTAGTTTTTTGCTCAGACAGGTGATAAGTGGGTTAGGTGAGCAGTCTTTATTTACTGAGTACTTACTATGAGCTAGGCACTGTGCTTTTACAAACGTATTCTCTCCAGTCCCCTACTGCTGCTGCTAAGTCACTTCAGTCGTGTCTGACTCTGTGCGACCCCATAGACGGCAGCCTACGAGGCTCCCCCGTCCCTGGGATTCTCCAGGCAAGAACACTGGAGTGGGTTGCCATTTCCTTCTCCAATGCATGAAAGTGAAAAGTGAACATGAAGTCGCTCAGTCGTATCCGACTCTTAGCGACCCCATGAACTACAGCCTACCAGGCTCCTCCGTCCATGAGATTTTCCAGGCAAGAGTACTGGAGTGGGGTGCCATTGCCTTCTAGATATGCTTAAAAGATAGTTTTCTCTGTTTTACAAAATAAAGAGAAAGTTTTAAGTAATTTGTCCAGGAAAAAGTCGTAAGTAGCAAATCAGCAATCTCAGAATTTGAGAGCCTGTGTTGTGTACTTACTCAGAAATCCAGGTCGGACTCCTGCTGTTGTTCCTACATACGAGATCTGTAGCTGCTTATGAAAACACAGGTTCTTTCAGATCTAGAATTAGGCTTCTTTCTTTTTACGTGACTCTTGATTGAGATGGCCTTATCCAGCAGAGAGCTGATAGTGCTGGAGGAGGAGATAATGTGGACTCAGAGTGGCCTCAGTGTATTTTTCGTCAAGTTGAAACTGAAGTATTTTTTTCATTATTGTTCATAGTGCATTTTCACATTTATAATGGAAGTAGTAAATTGGCTTTTTTCATTTGTTAAGTCAAAATTCGTGTGTTGGCATTAGAAGAATACATAGGTAGTGTATAGCTTTGCTTTGTTTTTTTTGCTTAATTCTAAAATCCAAATAGAAGTTATCCCATTTTATACTCTCTACCTACTTGATTTCAAAATAAGTTGATAATATTGTCTGAGTTTCTATTTTTCTTGCTGTTATTTTGAGAAATGGAAGTATATACAGGTTGAACAAGGAGAATGGGTGTCTGTGTGCAGATCTCCGTCTGTCACTAAATTAATTGTGTGACCCTGGGCAATCCCTTAACCAATACAGATAGACCTTGAAAATGGGAGGTCTGTCTGAACACTGGGCGAGGTCAGTGGTTTCGAACTGTGGTCTCTATCATGAGCTGCTGCTGTGGGGAGACAGGGCAGGCCCTTTTTCAAAGTCAGGATGGGTAAGAACTTTGTCCTCACCAACCCCAGCTTCCTTGTCCCCTCCCACCTCTAGCTAGCTCTCCAGCTTCTTTCTCTGTTTTAACTGCTAGACTTTTGCTTAATACTTAACTGAAAGAAAAGATGCATATTAAAAAAATTCTTTTTAAACCATTGGATTAAATTGCTTTTAAGAATGCTTCCAGTTCTTAGAGTAAAAGTTATAGAGAAGTTTTTCAGTTTTGTTGGGATCACAAAATTTTTAGGGAGCGAAATCTTTGTTATTCTTTCCCATTTTTGTACGAAATTCCTTTGAAGAATGATGTTACGGTGCTTTTCAGTTGTTGTCCAAATTAAACTATTGATTATTTCTTTTTATAGGAGGTAGGTATGTTAAAGTCTGGGACGTGCTGAAAGGAGGACAGTTGCTAGTGTCTTTGAAAAATCATCATAAAACTGTGACATGTTTATGTCTCAGCAGCTCTGGACAGAGGTTACTCTCTGGCTCACTGGATAGGTTAGCATTTTAATTTTCTTTCTTAATCATTCTTAGTGTGCATATGTTTACTGCTTGAAGAAATATTACTTCTCTACAACTTGCGTTAATATGCTGCCAAATGATTTCCATGAAAAAATCTGTTTGACCTTTCATTTATACATCATAGCAAACCTATTTTCTCCCTTGATGTAATTTTTTGCTTTAATTTATATACTTCAGGAATTTATTGAATCATTTGAATATTCTTTTAAAATAATGTGTTATTCTGTAGTTTTCTTTTAAAATCATATTGTATATTTTGAAATACTTATGAGTCTGTGTATATATATTCTAGCTTACATTCTTTAAAATTTAAAACTTCGTATAAAAATTTCTGTGTGTTAATGTCTAGAAATTACCTATTTCTAAATATTACTATTTTCAGTAGGTATTAATGTTTCACTAGTTAATGTTCTAGACCAGTGCTGTACAACAGAAGCACAGTCTGAGTTATTGTATTCTTTACCAGCTGAGCTACAAAGGGGAAACCCGAGAATACTGGAGTGGATAGCCTATCCCTTCTCCAGCAGATCCTATCAAACAGTAGTATCTTAGAGGAATAAAGATGATTTTACTTTAACTTTTCACATAGGTCAGTCACTGTTAGGCAGAGAATCAGTATCCTAATGGAACTCTTGATCAAAGTATGGACAAGTAGCAAGCACATTATAAATGGTATTTGGAAGAAAAAGCAAGATGAATTATGAGTTCCTAATACACTAACTTACTTTTCTAATTGCTCTTAGCATGAAGATGAGACAATAGTTGTAGGAATGACCAATGGAATACTGAGTGTTAAACATCGGAAATCTGAAGCAAAGAAGGATTCGGTGCCCAGGAGAAGAAGGAGATGTGTATAAGAGACAGCTCATATACATGCCCGATGATACTTTATAATTTAAGTGAAATATAGTTGTATTTAATAGAAAAATATTTTTATACCACCTCAGTTTTAAAATTAAGTAAAATAAATTCACTTCTTTTTCATTGCCCACGTTCTAAGTACTCAGGAGCCACATGTGGCTAGAGTGATGACCCAGTTCTAGAGTTTACTTTCATTTCTCTGTTGTTGCTCCTTTTATTTCCATATTTCTTTTTTCACTGGTATGTAAAGCCTTGGTTTTTCAGCATATTTATTAAAAAGTATACATATTTTAAAAGCTAGAAAATACTTCTGATACAGAGGAACTTACCATGTAAATATAAAGCAAATTCCCTGCAGTGGTATTACCAGACAGTTTGGGACTTGATTTTTAGATGTGTCCATTCAAAAGATCTTGGTAAGTTAGCTCTGTTCATTGTAGTTCCCAACCCAGAGTGCCTTTTGTCCCTCAGGGGCTGTTTGCACTCTGGACATTTTCGATTATTGTCACACCTGGGGGCAGAGTGTTCTTGGTATGTAGGGAGAAGAGGTCACAAATGCTACTGAAGATCTTGCAGTGCACAGGACCGCCACCATTACATAGTGTCAGTAATGTTGAGTGAAGCTGAGAAACCCTACTCTTTTGACTTTGATGGACTTTAATGCTGTTTCTTTAGTTTCGAGTTTTATCTTCAGGAGACAGTGGTCTATCCATCTGGTGGCTGGTTGAAGTTTTCATGCAAACAAAAAGTTCGTTTTTTTTTTAATTTAAATTTATTTATTTTAACTGGAGGCTAATTACTTTCCAATATTGTATTGGTTTTGCCATACATCAACATGAGGGTGCACGTTTTTAAAAGAGATTCAGTGATAGATTACTTTGTAACTAATATTACTAATCATTTTTCTTCATTGTTGTATGTTTTAATATTCATATATTGAATTTAAAAAATAGTAATTTTTTATACTCATTTCTAAGATGCTTCGTGACAAAGCTCTTTCTTTTTTTTGGTTAGGAAGGTGAAAGTATATAGCACAACTTCATACAAAGTAGTCCACAGTTTTGATTATACAGCTTCAATTTTGAGTCTTGCACTTGCAGTAAGTATACTTTTAGCTCTTAAAAAAATTTTTGACTAACGTTGCCTGTTAAATGAAACTAACATGAAGTGTTAGGGTTTATTTTGCATTTGAATAAATATTATTTTCTTGTCACATTAGATAATTGGGTTAAGACAATTGCTGGAATATATGAGTTGTCTCGGTAACTAAACATGAAATCAGATTTAGGTCCTACTCATTGCACAACTCAAACTAACTGTAGTGTTGTGTAGGCATTGTTAACACTAAGGGCAGGACCTGGAAAGTAGATAAATCTCTCTTCAGCACATTTAACTCAAGGGTTAAACACTCTAAAAAGTCAGGTTGGCTCTCTCAGCTGAAAAACAAAAGGGCGGGTGGGGGAGCGGGTAGACAAAGGAGCAACAAAATGAAATGTCTCCTTTTCTTTGTTAACTGCTTTTTCTGGGGTGTTTAGTGTCAAGTTTCATGAGCTATTGAGGAGGAGGAATAGGTTTGAACACTTTGTACAGCTGAACTGGGATTGGAAAAGGAGCTGTGAAACGTTTTCTTAACACGATGTTGGAAAGTCAGCCACCCCTGGGGCTTCCCTGGCGGCACTGGTGGGAAAGAACGCACCTTCCAGTGCAGGAGACGTAGGAGGCGTGTGTTCAGTCCCTGGGTTGGAAAGATGCCCTGGAGGAGGGCATGGCAACCCACTCCAGTTTTCTTGCCAGGAGAATCCTGTGGACAGAGGAATCTGGTCGGCACAGTCCATAGGGTCACAAAAGAGTTGGACACGACTAAAGCAACTTAGCATGGGTCCACACACGCATGCTACCACATCATTCTTTCTCTAGGAAGAAGGTATGAGGAAAAATTATTTTGGAAATATTTCCTAAGATGTTATTAACTGTGTATTATGATACCAACTGGCAGTGATAATTTCCAAGTATAATTTAAAAAGTGAAAATTTCTCAGTGGTGTCTGACTCTTTGCGACCCCATGAACTATACAGTCCATGGAATTCTCCGGGTCAGATTACTGCAGTGGTAGCCTTTCCCTTCTACAGGGAATCTATCTTCCCAACCCAGGGAAAGAACCCAGGTCTCCCCATTGCAGGAGGATTCTTTACCAGCTGAGCTACAAAGGGGAAACCCGAGAATACTGGAGTGGATAGCCTATCCCTTCTCCAGCAGATCCTATCAAACAGTAGTATCTTAGAGGAATAAAGATGATTTTACTTTAACTTTTCACATAGGTCAGTCACTGTTAGGCAGAGAATCAGTATCCTAATGGAACTCTTGATCAAAGTATGGACAAGTAGCAAGCACATTATAAATGGTATTTGGAAGAAAAAGCAAGATGAATTATGAGTTCCTAATACACTAACTTACTTTTCTAATTGCTCTTAGCATGAAGATGAGACAATAGTTGTAGGAATGACCAATGGAATACTGAGTGTTAAACATCGGAAATCTGAAGCAAAGAAGGATTCGGTGCCCAGGAGAAGAAGGCCTGCATATCGAACTTTTATTAAGGGAAAAAATTATATGAAACAACAGGTATTTGTATATTTCATCTATATTTTTTAAATGAAAGTTGTTAGAATAGTCAGCTTCATCCCTGCACATTACTGAAAAAAGTGTTGATTTTACTTTTCTCCACTTCATATTTATCTCCAAACTGCTAGATTGGGGACATTAAATTAATAAGTAGTGAGGCTGTAACTGTCCAGTTTTCCCAAAACCATTTGTTGAAGAAACTATCTAATGATACTTCTTAATGTCCGAATCTTGGCAACATTACTGTGCTCAGAACAGTGTCTTTCACACACTGTCTGGTTGATCTTCTAAATAATCCTGAAAAAGAGTAGAGCCAATAATATCTCCATTTGACATCTGAGAAGATGGAGATAGAAAGAAGTTGTGATTGATCCAGGATTTCTTTATTGGGACTAGGTGGTTGCTCAGATTATTGTTTTCTCTTTCTACTTAGTCACTGCTTGCTATGTAAAGAGAATTGCAGTGAGCAGTGTCTGTCCAGCATGGAGATGTTGTGTGTGGATCCTACATTAAAATCACAGGCCACTAAGAACATGATGATGTGGCAGATTGTTCCGTTTTCATTTGATTGACTTCATGGGCTTATGACCCTTATTTATGATAGGGTTTGAGGACACTGTGGAACTATGATTATTTTGAATGAAATTCTATTTGGATATTGATTTTTCTTTGTAAATTTGCTTTTCAATGCAGGATGACATTTTGATCAACAGACCATCAAAGAAACATCTAGAATTGTATGACAGGGATCTGAAAAACTTCCGGATCTCTAAGGCACTTGACAGAGTCCTTGAGGTGAGTGAGTAAAGTGTGTGCGATTTTTCTTATTGTAAAAACTTTTTTTTTAGAGCAGCTTTAGGTTCAGAGCATAATTGAGGGGAAGGTACAGAGCTTCCCCATCTGCCATCTGCCCCACACATGCATAGCTTATGGGGTACATTTGTTGCAACTGATGAACCTACAAGGACGTTATTTTTAATGTTTATAATTTATTTTTAGCTGCACTGGGTCTTCGTTGCTGTGTGGGCTTGCTTTAGTTGGGACAAGTGAGGTCTCTCTCTAGTTACAGTTCACGGAGTCTCCTGGTGGCTTCTTTTGTTATGGAGCATGGACTCTAGCCTTGATGTACTTTCTTCCCAGTTTGGAACTAGTCGGATCACTTCATGGCAAATAGGTGGGGAAACAGTGGAAACAGTGACAGACTTTATTTTCTTGGGCTCCAGAATCACTGCAGATGGTGACTGCAACCATGAAATGAAAAAGACACTTGCTTCTTTGAAGAAAAGCTATGACCAACCTAGACAGCATATTAAAAAGCTGAGACATTACTTTGCGGACAAAGGTCCATCTAGTCAAAGCTATGATTTTTCCAGTAGTCATGTATGGATGTGAGAGTTGGACTATAAAGAAAGCTGAGCACCAAAGAATTGATGCTTTTGAACTGTAGTGTTCGAGAAGACTCTTGAGGGCCCTTGGACTGCAAGGAGATCCAACCAGTCCATTCTAAAGGAAGTCAGTCCTGAATATTTATTGGAAGGACTGATGCTGAAGCTGAAACTCTCCAATCCTTTGGCCACTTGATGCGAAGAACTAAGTCATCTAAAAAGACCCTGATGCTGGGAAATATTGAAGGCGGGAGGAGAAGGGGATGACAGAGGAAGAGATGGTTGGATGGCATCACATATTCAATGGACATGAGTTTGAGCAAGCTCCTGGAGTTGATGATGGACAGGGAAGCCTAGTGTGCTACAGTCCATGGGGCTGCAAAAAGCTGGACACAGCTGAGCAGCTGAACTGGTGAACTTGAGAGTGCTGGTCTTCAGTAGTGGCAGTGCGTGGGCTTAGTTGCTCTGTGGCATGTGAAATCACCCCAGACCAGGACTGAATGCGGGTTTCCTGCACTGGCAGGCAAATTCTTAGCCACTGGGCCACCAGGGATTCTGGAGCTTAAAAATTTTTTTTTTTATTTTAAACTTTTTATTTATTTTGTATTGGGGTATAGCCAGTTAACAGTGTTGTGATAGTTTCAGGTAGACAGTGAAGGGACTGTTCAGTGTTCATTCAGCTGTAAATGTATTCATTCAGCTGTAAATGTATCCATTCAGCTATAAATGTATCCATTCTTTCCCAAGCTCCCCTCCCATCCAGGCTGCCATATAACATTGAGTTTATTTTTAAAAGAATTATTTTGTTTCTTGCCATGACTCAAAACTGGGAAGGAAAAAAACCCATTTAAATTTGGTAATTATTAGTGAGTACTAAGACTGATTCTTTTCTTGTGCTGCTCATGTTGACTCTGAAAAATTTTCTAGCCCACTTGTACGATAAAGACACCGGAGGTTACAGTTTCCATCATAAAGGAGCTAAATCGAAGAGGAGTCCTTGCAAATGCCCTTGCAGGTCGAGATGAAAAGGAAATCAGTCGTGTTCTTAATTTTTTGATAAGGTATGTTTTCTGTCTCTGAAATGCATGTATTTTGCATCTGAAATGTTATCTCCAACTTTATTTTTAGTTTGAGCTTTGTAGAGAACTGACAGAACAGTTTAGTAAATCTGTTTTAAGGATTTTTTAAAAAGTTTGCAGGTTTCAGTAAACAAAATTTTTGCTTCGTAGGAATCTGTCTCAGCCAAGATTTGCCCCTGTTTTGATTAATGCTGCTGAAATAATTATTGGTAAGTAGTTGCTAAAATTCTAGCATGCTTGAAGAAGTAGAGGTGTCAGATAATGAAATCAAATAGATTGAAATACCTTGTCTTTATCAAGTCTCCAGTAAAGATTTCATGGAGAAAACAATAATAGTAAATCAGTGCATTTTAAAGTAGAGTGAAATGTTTACAATGGATTGGCTTTCAATTGCTGGCACTAGGGTTATTACAATTTAAAAAGGTTTTTCTTTAAATACCTACAATGACTGTGACTAATTTTTAATGAGAAAATGAAAAATAAGTTGGAATTATTTCTCTCTGAAATACGTTTATTCAGATGGATTGTTTATGTAAAACATAAATTATACAAGTACAGAGTTTTTGGTGTCTTTTATATTTAATATTTTTGTACTTTTCCTAAATTCTGCTGTTCATATTTTGTTTAGGAAGATGTTTATAGTTAATGTTTCCTCTCTTTCTAGATATATATCTACCTGTGATTGGTCAGTCACCTGTAGTTGATAAAAAGTTTTTGATACTTCAAGGACTTGTAGAAAAAGAGATTGATTACCAACGAGAACTACTAGAAACCTTGGGGATGATGGATATGCTTTTTGCTACCATGACAAGGAAAGAAAGCACTTCTGTGTTGCAGCATAATACATCTATGGATTTCTAGAGGACAATAAGATTGAATCATAGTGTCTGCTTAATAGGAAACATAAGAACTAACATGAAATAGATTTGATGCTATTAACTACTGGGAAGAGAATCTCTTTGATACATTAAAAAAATCTATTTGCAGAAGCAATTTTATAGAAGAGACTGGAATAACTATGCTTGGAAAATAAGAAACTTTTTAAACATGGTTTTCCATGTTCTGTTTTGAATTATTTCATGTCATCTTCAGCTGGAAGAGACCTCAGTTTTGGTCATAGTGTATGTCCATCTTGGACAGGTCGACATTAATTTTAATATAGCTGAGTTCTGTTTCAACGTTTGAGTAGACAGTCAGAACTCTGGAAAGGGTTCCGACTTAAGTAAGAATCCTGCCAGAGAACAGGGCTTTACTTTTTCCTTCTGTCGTGGAAAACCAAGAAAACAAATGGCAACAACCAGTGAATTCCGCAGTCAGTGCACTTGGGGTCCCCAGGCTCCCGCTGAATGTGCCCCCTTTCCTTGCTGTCGTCATTTGCCCCAGGTCACAAGTGCCAGCTCCGCTGGTAATTGGGCTGCGTCTGTTCCCGGCGTGGCAGCGTAGAGGCCAGCTCCGAATGCTTGGCACGAGTTTGACATGTATTCAGAGAGTGTAATGAGGCAGTTTGATAGCTAGAAATTGTGCTCACCAGCCTGTGTTTTCTTTTCCTTCCCGTAATCTTGACTGTGCTGCTCAGGACAGGGCCTGCAGGTAAGCCTTCCGGACCATATTTATCCTCTTCCCCTCAGTATGCAGCCTTTCTACCAGCTTTTCAACTTGTTTCAGGTCAGGGGAATGATAGGATTTGCCATTTCTCTTGTGACCAATAGCCTTTCAGCCTTTTTATATGTATATTTGGAGCTTATCTTGCCGCTACCTACCTCTGAAAACCATTTTCTTTGGCCTGTATTTAGGTTATTTTTCCCTCCTCTATTCTTAACATCAATTTGTGTTTCAGAACCCCTTGTATTTTTTATGTTTTTTTTTTTTTTAAGTTCAACGTAAATCACATTTTTTATAAAGAGACTCTTAATTTCTTCTTGACTTTCTGGGATGTATCAATTCCTGATAGAGAGTCACTGACTATTCATTTCTAGCACACTGATTTTACAGTTGGTCCTTTTCCACCTTCCCTCAGTTCCTGAAGTAGTTAACTATCTGTAAGGAAATATATCTTAGGCTAGAAGAGTCCTTAATTAAAGGAAGATTTGTAATTGCAATCTCCTCTTAAATTCACTTCCAGTTCTGTGAATTTATATGTATATTTTTAAAGCAGAAAAAAGTATTCCCATGTTCTGATAAGGATGTATGCTCAAACAGAGAGTCTGGTTTTCCCTTCATGAATTGATTTAAGCCATTATGAAGCCTAGTGGCTTATAAGAAACCAAGAATTTGCTTCCTGAGTAATTATGAGATTAGCAAGATCAGAAGTTGTGTCTTTATGTTGCTGCTGCTGCTGCTAAGTCACTTCAGTCGTGTCCGACTCTGTGCGACCCCATAGACGGCAGCCCATCAGGCTCCACCATCCCTGAGATTCTCCAGGCAAGAACACTGGAGTGGGTTGTCATTTCCTTCTCCAATGCATGAAAATGAAAAGTGAAAGTGAAATTGCTCAGTAAGAAGCGTTAATTTATAAGTTATTTTTAAAATTTCATAAATACGCTGATAAATGGGATACTAGTAAAGCTGAAAGATTGAGGTTCTTCCAAAAAAGCTAGTTTTTTAGAAGACGAGTTTTTTGGCAAGGATTTTCTCATAGAGTATTTGATCTGATTCTTACCACAACCATCCAGGGTTGGTATTCTCATTTATCATTGACTTCACCCTTGAATTTCCCAAGCTTGAGTTCCTCATCCCAGCACTGTAAATTGGCCTGCTTGCTGAGGCCAAAACCACTCATTCTCTAACACAGCTTCACCAGAGTGCTGCCATTTTTTAGATGAGATATGTAATAATTATAAATTTTCAAAAAGGCTAGGAAACAATTCTCATAGCCATCAATAGTTCAATGCTGAGTTCATTAACAGGTTTTAAAGTTTGGGACAAACTGTAGTATTTGCTATTTGAAGTACTATTTGTAATTGGCGTATTACAATGTAACATTGGCCTTCATTTCCAACTTAAAATGCCTAAAAATGCCTAACAGGTTTTTAGATTTGTGAATTTTAGTTGAATATATTTTTAAGATGTTACTAAATCTGCAGAAATATTGAAGTATTTCAGAGAACTTATTCACTGCACATTTAATTTATTTTATTTATAAAAGTTACGAACTGTGGAAAGTTTTGCTTGTTGGGTCAAATGCTTGTTGATTTGAAGTGCTATTTACAAGAAAATCAAATACCTTCAATGTATAAATGCTATTAAGTTGTTTAAAGGACTCTGGAGTATAAGTAAGTTTGTTTAAAGAAATTTAGTCTGTTCGACTTGAATCAGCTCTATCAAACATTAATTAAAAGCCTTATTTAAAATGATTGTTAAAATAGTAATTTTCTGAATGGAATGACGGTGTATGCTCGTGGGGATAATTCCTTTGTAGAGAAGGGGAAACTGATGATGATAGGAGAGAGATGCCAATGGCTGGATCAGTGTCCTTGGGAGGAGGTTGGGGTCTGCGTGCCCAAAGGTTGGCTTAGACAGCGTATGAATAATTTGGGCATTGTTCAGGAAGGAAGACAGAGATATGACACAGGTGCAGTTAAGTGTGTAGCAGTGGTGATGGTGGTTTGTGGAAATTCTTTAATGAGTTCCTTTATTGGAAAAAACAACCAACTGAAACAGGTTGGAGAAGTTGGAGATCAGAGGTGTTGAAAGTTTGAAAAGAGAACGCAGAGTAGAAATGAGAGAGGTCAAGAGCTCATACTTTGGAGCCTGTCTGCCTGAGTTTGAATCTTGGCTCAGCCACTCGCTGGCTGTGTGACTTTGGGCAAGTTATTTTCCACTTTGTATTTCATTTTCTTCATCTGTTAATTAAGACACAACCACAGAAAGTGGCTGTGAGAACTAAGTGAGTTAATGCCTATAAAATTGCCTGGACCGTTTCTGTCGTTTGCTGCAGTTATTGTCGGGGGAGTGAACGCGCCAGGGAGGGAAGCAGCATTACCAGCGGAGCGCAGGCCCACGCGCGGAGAAGTGTGTTTATGTTTTTTTTTTTTTTAAGTTCAACGTAAATCACATTTTTTATAAAGAGACTCTTAATTTCTTCTTGACTTTCTGGGATGTATCAATTCCTGATAGAGAGTCACTGACTATTCATTTCTAGCACACTGATTTTACAGTTGGTCCTTTTCCACCTTCCCCCAGTTCCTGAAGTAGTTAACTATCTGTAAGGAAATATATCTTAGGCTAGAAGAGTCCTTAATTAAAGGAAGATTTGTAATTGCAATCTCCTCTTAAATTCACTTCCAGTTCTGTGAATTTATATGTATATTTTTAAAGCAGAAAAAAGTATTCCCATGTTCTGATAAGGATGTATGCTCAAACAGAGAGTCTGGTTTTCCCTTCATGAATTGATTTAAGCCATTATGAAGCCTAGTGGCTTATAAGAAACCAAGAATTTGCTTCCTGAGTAATTATGAGATTAGCAAGATCAGAAGTTGTGTCTTTATGTTGCTGCTGCTGCTGCTAAGTCACTTCAGTCGTGTCCGACTCTGTGCGACCCCATAGACGGCAGCCCATCAGGCTCCACCATCCCTGAGATTCTCCAGGCAAGAACACTGGAGTGGGTTGTCATTTCCTTCTCCAATGCATGAAAATGAAAAGTGAAAGTGAAATTGCTCAGTAAGAAGCGTTAATTTATAAGTTATTTTTAAAATTTCATAAATACGCTGATAAATGGGATACTAGTAAAGCTGAAAGATTGAGGTTCTTCCAAAAAAGCTAGTTTTTTAGAAGACGAGTTTTTTGGCAAGGATTTTCTCATAGAGTATTTGATCTGATTCTTACCACAACCATCCAGGGTTGGTATTCTCATTTATCATTGACTTCACCCTTGAATTTCCCAAGCTTGAGTTCCTCATCCCAGCACTGTAAACTGGCCTGCTTGCTGAGGCCAAAACCACTCATTCTCTAACACAGCTTCACCAGAGTGCTGCCATTTTTTAGATGAGATATGTAATAATTATAAATTTTCAAAAAGGCTAGGAAACAATTCTCATAGCCATCAATAGTTCAATGCTGAGTTCATTAACAGGTTTTAAAGTTTGGGACAAACTGTAGTATTTGCTATTTGAAGTACTATTTGTAATTGGCGTATTACAATGTAACATTGGCCTTCATTTCCAACTTAAAATGCCTAAAAATGCCTAACAGGTTTTTAGATTTGTGAATTTTAGTTGAAATATATTTTTAAGATGTTACTAAATCTGCAGAAATATTGAAGTATTTCAGAGAACTTATTCACTGCACATTTAATTTATTTTATTTATAAAAGTTACGAACTGTGGAAAGTTTTGCTTGTTGGGTCAAATGCTTGTTGATTTGAAGTGCTATTTACAAGAAAATCAAATACCTTCAATGTATAAATGCTATTAAGTTGTTTAAAGGACTCTGGAGTATAAGTAAGTTTGTTTAAAGAAATTTAGTCTGTTCGACTTGAATCAGCTCTATCAAACATTAATTAAAAGCCTTATTTAAAATGATTGTTAAAATAGTAATTTTCTGAATGGAATGACGGTGTATGCTCGTGGGGATAATTCCTTTGTAGAGAAGGGGAAACTGATGATGATAGGAGAGAGATGCCAATGGCTGGATCAGTGTCCTTGGGAGGAGGTTGGGGTCTGCGTGCCCAAAGGTTGGCTTAGACAGCGTATGAATAATTTGGGCATTGTTCAGGAAGGAAGACAGAGATATGACACAGGTGCAGTTAAGTGTGTAGCAGTGGTGATGGTGGTTTGTGGAAATTCTTTAATGAGTTCCTTTATTGGAAAAAACAACCAACTGAAACAGGTTGGAGAAGTTGGAGATCAGAGGTGTTGAAAGTTTGAAAAGAGAACGCAGAGTAGAAATGAGAGAGGTCAAGAGCTCATACTTTGGAGCCTGTCTGCCTGAGTTTGAATCTTGGCTCAGCCACTCGCTGGCTGTGTGACTTTGGGCAAGTTATTTTCCACTTTGTATTTCATTTTCTTCATCTGTTAATTAAGACACAACCACAGAAAGTGGCTGTGAGAACTAAGTGAGTTAATGCCTATAAAATTGCCTGGACCGTTTCTGTCGTTTGCTGCAGTTATTGTCGGGGGAGTGAACGCGCCAGGGAGGGAAGCAGCATTACCAGCGGAGCGCAGGCCCACGCGCGGAGAAGTGTGACGGACTTGGAGCAAGACCGGTCAGCATGACCGTGCTTCTCTCTAGTCACGTTTGGCTCGGATGCAGATGGCGGGTAGGCTGAGGTATGGACTTAATCAGCAGCAGAGGTTTCATCAGTGAGTGCGGAATAATTAAGAAAGAGACAAGGGCATTGCTGAGACCTGAAACTAGTGCATAATGCACTGTGGAATCAGAGCTGGGTAAGGAAGGAAGCGAGATCATGAGGGATGGCCGGGTTGGCGGACGGTTGGTATGTGTGGAGTTGAGTAGTTACAGTTTGGGTATTTAAGGCAGCGAGCTGGAGACATGGAAATGCTGGTGAACAAGCCAAGATTATGACAGAATGAAGCCAGGAATAACGTCAGAGTGACAGCAAGCGAGGAGCAACAGTGCTGAAAAATCTGGGAAGACTTCCCTGGTGGTCCAGTGGTTGGAGATCCTGCCGGTGCCGGGGACGTAAGCCTGTGTACAATGGCTACTGAAGCCCGCACACCCTGGGACTCTGCGGCGAGAAAAGTCCCCACCTGCCCCTGCTCGCCACAACTTGAGAAAGCCCATGTGTAGCAATGAAGACCCAGTGCAGCCAAAAATAAATTTAAAAAATCAATACAGAGTGGCCTTTATTGATAAACAATAAAGTGGAGTGTTACATATGTAGTCAAATGACGTAAAAGTTTAAGGAGAGGTTTTCTTGGGAAGGAATGGGGCAGAGTGGTCCAGAAGCATTGAGGCTCACCTGCCCTTACTGACAACATTAGCAGCGCTCAGGAGGACCGCCTAGGAAGCTGGCTAGCAGGGGCACACAGGAAGCGGGCCCTCTCTGCCTCCTGCCTTCCAAATCTTGTGTGAATATATCTGATTAGTAGAGCCTAATCCCGCATCCAGAGCACTGTTTGCAGCGGAGTCTGAGAGATGTGGTTTCTAGTGTTTCAGCTCTGCAGTTTTGAACGCAACCTAGAAGGAGTCTGGAGCAGAGGATCAGGAAGGCAATACACATGATATTCTTCCCCAAATAATCTACACATCTTCAAGTATAAGAGCACACATACTCTCAACTCTGGGCTTCCCTGGTGGCTCAGATGGTAAAGAATCTACCTTTGATGCAAGTGACTTGGGCTCGATCCCTGAGTCAGGAAGAAACCCTGGAGAAGGGAATGACAACCCACTCCAGTATTCTTGCCTGGAGAATCCCATGGACAGAAGAACCTGGCGGGCTGTAGTAAATGGATAGCACACATACTCTCAACTGTGGGCTTCCCTGGTGGCTCAGATGGTAAAGAATCTACCTTTGATGCAAGTGACTTGGGCTCGATCCCTGAGTCAGGAAGAAACCCTGGAGAAGGGAATGACAACCCACTCCAGTATTCTTGCCTGGAGAATCCCATGGACAGAAGAACCTGGCGGGCTGTAGTAAATGGATGACAAAGAGTCGGACACGATTGAGTGATTTAACACACACATACACCTTCGACTCTAAACAAATGGGAGTACCCTGTACTTGCTGTTGTGCATTTCACTTTCCACTTACTGTGGATCAGAGAATCTGCCAACTTAGTACATAGAGCTCTGCTTCATCTTTTTTTTATCCTGCGCTATCTCACTGAACCAGATGTGCCATATCAGTTTAACCAGGCTCTTCATTCTTATACAGTTATGCATTGAGTAGGCTTTTATGTAAGTTTTTATGCATTTTGAGATGTATATACTGGGATAAATTGACGTGAATTACCCTAATCCTAGAGAGTAATTCTTTGTCTTCCCACCCCAAAGTAACGTTTCATCCCTGCCACTCATCATCATCTAAGGAGGTGTACCCAGCTTTCAC
The DNA here is from genome assembly GCA_006408675.1 of Madoqua kirkii. Taxonomy (NCBI): domain Eukaryota; kingdom Metazoa; phylum Chordata; class Mammalia; order Artiodactyla; family Bovidae; genus Madoqua; species Madoqua kirkii. Next base: position 16,662 of record SJYC01055528.1, on the reverse strand, counting down.
TCAAGCTCCACTCACCAGAATCACTTGCAAAATGTGTTCCTTAAAGACCTCTTCTCCCGGGTACTTTGTATTCCATAGGTTGAGTGAGGGTGAGTGAAAGTCCCTCAGTCGTGTCTGACTCCTGTCTACCAGGCTCCCACCAGACTCCTCTTGCCCATGGAATTCTGGAGTGGGTTGCCACTTCCTTCAGGGGATCTTCCCGACCCAGGGATCAAACGGGGTCTCCTGTGTTGTAGGTAGATTCTTTACCTTCTGAGCCACCAGGGAAGCCCCTTAGGGTTAAGATACTTTAACCTTACTAGGGGCAAGGGCTACTCGTATTCCCACTCTACATATGGTGACACTGAAGTGGCACAGAAGTTTAGGTGACTTGTCTAAAATCACACAGTTTGTGCCAGATCCGGGTTTGAACTTAGACGGTCTGGTTGAAGAGTACCTTGTCTCATCCACTGCAGAATATTGTAGAAACATGGAATATGTCTTTATTCATCTTTGTTTTCTCGAGTTTATCCACGATTCCTAGTTGGTGCTTAGTAAATGTGCTGAATGATTAAATGGAGTGAAGGAATGCTTACTGGATCCAGTTGGGGCAGTTCACGTGAAAACAGCAATGTGGTTACTGTGAACAAGATGAAATGGTTGCGTTCTCTGAGAGCTGCGATATATAGTGTTCCTGGAAACTGGCCTTACCGCCCATTGAGAATCTTAATCAGGTGGAACTTAAGCCATGCATCAGAACCCCTAGCTCACTAGTAGTCCACGAGGTGGCAGTATTACTTTGAAAACCATGAGAAGCCTGCTTTTTCCGTAGCCTTTTCTCTCAATCAAGTTTGTGGTGCTGAGTAGTAAGGTGAGTTCTCTCAGAAAACAATGAAGATATTTGGTTATTTTACAATAACCAAATAACAATGACACAGTGGGTTCAGAAGTCATCAATAATTATTAGGTGCACCTCATGCGAAGAGTTGACTCATTGGAAAAGACTCTGATGTTGGGAGGGATTAGGGGTAGGAGGAGAAGGGGACGACCAAGGATGAGATGGCTGGATGGCATCACGGACTCGATGGACGTGAATCTGAGTGAACTCTGAGAGATGGTAATGAACAGGGAGGCCTGGCATGCTATGATCCATGGGGTCGCAAAAAGTCGGACACGACTGAGCGACTGAACTGAACTGAACTGAACTGAAGTCAGAAATGTGGAAACAAAATCTAACCAACACCCATTTTTAATTGAAGGTGAAACTTTTCCACAATGTAGAATAATGGAAGGAACATGAGCTACGTGATCCTGGGCAAGCCCCTGGGCCTCAGCTTCCACCTCTGTCGCATGGAGTTAATGGCACTTCCTTTATAGGTTGTTGTGAAGACATGCCAAAGTGCGTTAGGCGCTTCACTGTGTTACTCACGTTTGTGATTATGAAAAGAATGCTTGCCCTTAATTTCTCTGATTATTAACATCATTTGTATCACTTAAAGTTTAGGCTGAAGCTTTCTAATATAAATGATGTTTTTAAAATAAATCAATTGCATGCACTATAAAATAAGGGGTTTAACTAATTTGAGAGAGACTGCTTACAAGTCTCTGGTTTTGAAAGCAAATGGTATGATTTGCAGTATGTACAAATAAGACCCCTATTCATGAAAGTCAGATGTGCGTTCCCATTGGATTGTTAGTGTTATAGAAGAAATTTTAAGCAGAATTATGTCTTTAAACATATATATTAATGCAGACTTTTCTTTATTCAAATTTACTGTACTAGCTGTGACTGTGATGGCTGTATTGACCAAAGGGGTTTTAGTTTAGAATTCTGCTAATGAGAGTGGACAATTTTTCAATAAACGCTGCTCTAAAACACTGCACTCACATAAAGTTTTTCTTAATTGAGATATAATTGAAGTTATATTAGTTTCAGGTGTACTAAGAGTCTTGACAAAGTGTTCCCAATTAAAAAAACAGAAGGCTCGAGTCAAAAGCAGTTTCCTCATAGGAAACAAGTGGAAAGCAGTGGTCAGGTATTTTTCTTTTACTGTTTTCCCCTTAGGAAAAAAGATTTTGAGGCTCCCCTGTCTAACCCATTCTTATCTTTCAGTGAGAAAAGATCCACATGATGATAAAGAACTGAAAATAGACAATTGCATGAAATTTGTTGTAGTAGCATGTCTGAACTTCGTTTTTCTGTAATTCCTAGGAGAACACTATGAGGTCATGCACATGAGTTTCCACCACAACATTATTACCATAAACATCCACATAACCTAGCAATTATTTACTTATCTTGTGAGTACAAGTTAATTTAAGATAGTGCAAGACAGTGCATCATTAGTGCTAGGAAACTCAGTTCAGTTCAGTTCAGTTCAGTCGCGTCCAACTCTTTGCGACCCCATGGACTGCAGCATGCCAGGCTTCCCTCTCTATCACCAACTCCCGGGGCTTGCTCAGACTCAGTCCATCGCATCGGTGATGCCATCCAACCATCTCATCCTCCGTCATCCCCTTCTCCTCCCACCTTCAGTCTCTCTAGTCAATTTGTAAAGAAGACCATGTTTGATTCTGCTTTAACAATAAGTGATCAAAACTGGAAAATGATGGACAAGAAAGATAATAATGGTTAATACTAATATGCTTACTAAGGCATTGTTCTCACTAATGTATATATACTAATTAATTTTCACAACTTTGGAGTTGGTACTATTACTCTATCAAAATTACTGTTTTTGCAGTAAATGTATTAAGTTAGTGCAAATAAAACACAATTAGAAACAAGGTCATAACTGTGTGAGATGATGGATCTGTAGTTTGGTTGCAGTAATCACTATATATATATATATCAAGTCATCACACTGTAGAACTTAGACATATACACTCTTTGTCAATTACACCTCAATAAAGCTGAGGGGAACAAAAGAAGCCGCTTAAAAAAAGAATTAACCACAGATGTGGTGAATCTAAGTCATTAAAAGGTGAACACATCAAGCTCTTGCAAAGAACCTCAGGTAACTGGTTGTTCTTGTAAATAAAACATTGTCTCAGCTGTTGCTGTAAGGAAGCTGTGTGATCAATGATAGATTCCCTTAGAAAACAGGACATGAGGGTCACTTGATAGTCAGAGGAACACTCATGCTTAATGTTCAGCTCAGCCAATATAAACTGTTAACATTAATAGTCCAAATATAACATGGATTAGTTCTCCTCTGGGTTTCTTTCTCAGCAGTATAGGAAATAAAAATATGAATTTCTTGGATCCATCCTGGAAAGACAGGGGTAAGTACAATATTTAAAATCTGAGTGGTGACTCACTTAAATAGCAATTGATAAATGTTGAATGGATAAGAGGAGAAGTAAGCTGTGAGAAGGCAGGGCCATACCTGCCTTAAGTATAGGGTCTGGCAGAAAGGAGATACAATAAATATCTGCTGCTTGAACGCTGAATCCTCAGAGGCAAATGTCAGACTTGAGATGGAGGTGAGCAGGGCTAAACAAAGAATGAGTTTTCTAGCTCTCTCCTAAGAACTAAATAAAAATGGAAGCTTCAAGGACATAGGCTTCAAAACCCTAGGATTTTTATTTTATTATGTTTTTATTGTGAAGTCATTTTAGTTTTACAGAAAAGTTCTAGGAACAGTGCAGCTTCTCTCAGCTTCCCCCAAAGTTAACAACAGTCAAAACCAGGAAATGAACATTGGTGCACGGCTGTTAATGAGAGCATGCCAGGGCCTCCAGTTTGCTCCCTGATACCCCTTTTCTGTCCTGGGGTCCAATTCAGGATCCTACATTGCACTTAGTTGTTGTGTCTCCTCAATCTCCTCCAATCTGTGATGATTCCTCAGTCTTGCTTGCCAGGTAGCTAAGCTGGTAAAGAATCCACCTGTAATGCAGGAGAACCCAGTTCAGTTCCTGGGTTGGGAAAGATCTGCTGGAGAAGGGATAGGCTACCCACTCCAGGATTCTTGGGTTTGCGCGGTGGCTCAGCTGGTAAAGAATTCACTTGTAATGCGGGAGACCTGGGTTTGATTCCTGGATTGAGAAGATACTCCGGCGAAGAGAAAGGCTACCCATTTCAGTATTCTGGCCTGGAGAATTCCATGGACTAACTGTATAGTCCATGAGGTTGCAAAGAGTCAGACACAGCTGAGTGACTTTCACTTTCCTTGTTTTTCATGACCTTGAAACTTTAGACTGGTCAGTTTTTTTGTGAATAAGCCTCAATTTGAGATTGTCTGATGTTTTCTCATGATTAGATTCAGGTTACGAGTTTTGAGCAAGAATATCACACAAGTGACCTTGTATCTTTCTCAGAGTGTCAAGTTAGGTGTTCATGATGTCTAGATGTCTTATTACTTTAGCTTTGATTGCTTAGTTAATTAAAGCACTGCAGGCCAGGTTTCTCTACAGTTAGGTTATTATTTTTCCCTTTGTAATTGAGAAATATTTAGGAGAGAAACTTTGAGATTATGCAAATATTCTATTTTCAGCTTTTGTCATTGTTATTCAGTCCCTCAGTCGTGTCCAACAGTTTGCAACCCCATGAAAGGCAGCGTGCCAGGCTTCCCTGTCCTTCATTATCTCCTGGAGTTTGCTCAAACTTATGTTCATTGAGTCAGTGATGCCATTTAACCATCTCATTCTCTGTCTCCCCCTTCTTCTCTTGCGCTCAATCTTTCTCAGAATCAGGGACTTTTCCAGTGAGTCGGCTCTTTGCACCAGGTGGCCAAAGTATTGGAGCTTCAGCTTTAGCCTCAGTCCTTCCCATGAGTATTCAGAGTTGATTCAGCTTAAGCTTTCCCAGTTTCGCCCACTAACTGTGGTTTTGGTTTGCACTTCCCTGATGATTAGTGATGTTGAACACCTTTTCATGTACCTGTTGGCCATTTGGATGACTTCTTTGGGAAAATGTCTATCCAAATGGTATTTGGATCCATTTTTAATTGGATTATCTTTTTCTGCTGTTGAGTTGTATGAGTTCCTTATATTTTTTCTGTAATACCCCCTTATCAGATGGGTACTTTGCTGATAATTATGGACAAGCTCTTTGTGAGGGGTTAAAAGGGGAAGGATCCTCAAAGCTCCTTTCTAAAAACTGGTTTATTAATAAATCCTACTTCAAAATGGTATCATATTTAATTTTAGTTAATAGGATTGCTGCCAAAAAATGCAAATGATTTCATTTTTATACCCTATGAGGTTTTTGTTCAAATGTATGAGTTCTTCACCTGTGACCATGAATAGGGCTTTGGTAGGGCTAAGAACCTCCTGAAAAGTAAATTCACAATTGGGTGGATATGAGTGAATGTGTATTATTTTAGGGTGAAAATACGAGCTTTTCCCCAAATTCTCAAATGTGTCTGTGACCTTGTTCTCTCTACCTCCTGATTAAAGAAGCCGTCTCTTTAATCAGCCGAGTGGACAAACGTAGATCATTCTTTTGTACTTACTCAAACCTGAAGCACTGGGTTTGGCAACACAGATAGAGGAGGCCAGAATAAACTTTAATCCAAGTTGATCATTTTGGTTGGAGGAAAACACATTCATACAATGGATGAAAGACGATAAGCTTTCCTTTCATGTTGCCAGCTACACAGATTTGGCTCAGCATTGCACCATGAGGTATGTTTAACTTATAGAGAAACAATTACATTTTGATGCCAACAAAAAAAGCAAATACGTGTTTGGTGTGATTAATGACACTTTCCCACTGAGGCTTTAATCTTGCAGTGTGATGTTTGCTGATTGTGGTTTATACAGTTCGTCATACAGTCAGTGTCAAAGGTGTAAGTCGCCCAGCAGCACGTTAAAGGCTTTGTGGAACACCATATCCATCTTTCTCTCAAGTGCTCTTCACCTGCTTCTTAAGACAGCTCATACTGTGTGAAGGAAGAATGCAGTGTTTTCTACTAAGGAGTGTTTTAAGGATGGTATTTTGTATTTGTCATCAAAGCCATTTTGTGTCTTATAGTGTTAGTCGCTCAGTCATGCCTGACTCTTTGCAACCCCAAGGACTGCCAGGCTCCTCTGTCCATGGAATTCTCCAGGCAAGAATACTGGAGTGGGTTGCCATTCCCTTCTCCAGGGGATCTTCTCCACCCAAGGACTGAACCCAGGTCTCTTGCATTGCAGGCAGATTCTTTACTGTCTGAGCCACCTGTGGCACACTTTAACAGTGTTGAAGTGACTGGCAGAACAAACAGATCCTGAGCTACACGCATATGATGGGGGCAGGGGAGCTGGGAGAAAGTGATCAACAATGAGATTTGTTGATAATATGTTTAGTAATCTGGCACATCATGAGCATTCTAGGGATCAATAGAAATTATTTATAAAATTATTAGTAGAAATCATAAAAAATATTTGTCTCTATAAAACCAGATGAAAAGTTTTGCAGAGAAGTTGTGAAAAGCACCTGCTATTCTTTGCTCCTTCTTCCTTGGCTTATTGAGTTCCTTGACCACTGGGTGGTTCTAGGCAGTTCCTGCTCATCTCCCACTACTTCACAAACTGCAACTAATTCCAAAGACCTCACATTTTAAAAGAGAAAGACAAGAGAGTTTGTATCTACAACCTTGAGGTTGCAGTTGACTGTGAAATATTTCCATTTGTCACACATCTACATTTTGGAGCCTCCATCCAGGAGCCCTAAGGCCCCATTTTCACCTGTTGCAGTAATTCCCCTACCAGCAAGTCTAGGTAGGGTGGGAAAGAGAGATTTCAGAATGATAAAGGTGACTTGTCTGTTAGAAAAGTTGGAGGTTGAATGGGAGCTTATCTTTTGCATATTAAGCAAGACGTTTTTGTCCCTGGCACTTTAGGCATTAAAACAGGAATGTATGTGTATTGGGCTGAGGGTTTGAAAGGGAAAATAGAAAAAGATGCAAAGAATAAGTCTGTAGCCTCTAGAGATGAAGTCTTAATAAGGGGCTGTTGGAAGATGTTCCTTCTTGCCCAGACTCCAGAGTAGAATGGACACTTTTTTCTGTACGGTGAGGGGTGGAGGTAACACTGAAGCCAATGTTTATTCAACAAAATAGTGATCTGTTGCTTCTGCCAGATTTTGTACTAGGTGTCAGAGATCCAAAGATGATTGAAACGCACTCCTGACTCTAGTGAACTCTCAGCCGAGGGAGATGGAAGCCGACACAGACTGTCATGAAGCTGCATAATAAGTTTAGTGATCAAGAAATACACAGAACAAGAGGGAAGTGTAGATAAGGTACCTAATCGAGCTTGGCAGGGAGGAACATTTTCTGGAAGCAGAGCCTGAGCTAAGACCGGAGATCAGTAGACTTAGGAGATCAGTAGGAAAACACCAAGATCTTAAATATTGTTTTTAGAAGCTATGCGGCTGAGCAGACCAAAGAGATGGGAAGCCTCGGGCTGGGAGGGAGCCAGATGCACCAAGGTAGGAATGGACAGCATGGTGACTGGGGTTAGCTTGACCATAAAGAAGTATATGACCCCCGGGGGTTTTTGAAACTCACTGCAAGAGGCCATGTAGGGTATTGGTTATGAATATGAGCTGAGTTTCTTTCTTGGTAAAACGAGTATTTCAGAGTGTTGTTGTGAGAATTAAATAAGTTGGTATAAGAGCCCTGGTATGTACTAAGCATCGGTGGTAGTCTTGGTTCTGAGGCTGCGATCCATAGTGAAATTCCTTACAGCACTGGTGAATGAGACCAGTGGCTGATGAGGAAATGGCTTTTTAGGCAACAATGCCAACAGTAGTTCTTCAGAAGGGAAGCATGGGGAGCACTGGTGTTTCCCAAGGGCAGAGCTGGAGAAGAACCTAACAATTACCTGGGGAGCATTTTCAAACTACACATGTTCAGGATGTTCCCAGCATCTGCTGACTCAGTACCTCCAGGTGTAGGGGCCAGGCATGAGTGATGGGGAAAAGGCTTTCAGGTGATATGTCTGCTCAGACCTCTTGAAGAGTGTGGCTGGCTCTGCTTAACTGTGGGACCACAACCTGACAAGGGAATACACTGAGCGAAGAGCATGCCAGGCACACCCTGCTGCTGGGCTGCTGGGCTGTTTTCCTGAATACACAGAAAATCGTTTCCCTTTCCACCCTGCAATTTGATGCTCCCATGTGCAAATGTCAAGAGATGGGGTGGGGCAAAAGATAAAAGGACAAGAGAACAGCTTTGCAGCCGAAGGGATTAGGGTGTGGTGCCCTATGCTTTAGAAATTTGACTTATATTAAACAAGGGAGGGTCGGGGGAGCTTATGCAGCAGAGCCTTTGTGCTTCTTACATCACAGCCATCCATAGAAAAAGTTGATGTACGTGGATTTTCAAAAGGAGGGAACACTGATGGGACTGGTCAGGCTTGAATGCATCTCTGTGTCCCACAAGGGGCTGTCTGTGGGTGCGTCTCAGGAAGCACTCTAAAATGAATATCTGCCTCAGTGCACCTAAAGGAAATATCGTTAATGTAAAACATATTTATAGACTATGATGCATAAAAAAGGAAAAGAAGCAACAATTGTTAGGTGTCTAGGATCTCAGAATTTCAAATGTCCCACAAGGAGAATTCTATAATGTCGCTTGCTGTCCCTGGGGAGGTTTAGTTCCCATAGCTTCCCTCCTGACTCTGGGGCACTGCCACGTGCCAGTGACCTTCTGGGGTGGGCTGGTCTGCGTGCTGCTGGCTTTGGAGCTTTCATCAATGTCTATCAGTTGATGATTCTGTTTGCTGAAATGGCTCTTGTCAAGGCATCCAGTATTGTGTTGACACTAGGGGTTCACAAAGAGATAAGTAAGTCCTTTAGAAGACCTTTGAATCCCGAAAGGAAGACCTAAACAACAAAGAAGCCTACCATTTCACTAAGTTCTGGCTGAGTACTAGCTCCAGTCCTCACCAGAGTCTCAAAAACGCATGTAAGGTTCATGCTACGTTCTTCACATTGAGGGTAACTGAAGCACATCTCGAAAGTTAACTTGCTAGAGAAAAATAGTTAGCAAGGGGAAAGTCAGGTCTGTCTGATGACAAAGGCTGCTCTTTCTACTCGACATCGTCTCTTAATCTGCAACACGATTAGCAGTCAATTAAAGCACAATGTGGTAGCTATTGTTACAGTGGTATCTTTGAGGCACCATGAGTGTATGGGTGAGAAGGGACAAAGGCTGACTTCTGTCGTCACATGCAGACCAGAAGTCTACCCTGTACTGTAGTATAAGGGGTACACGATTAAGTGTTACTATACCTATTTAGGAAATTGGAGAAATGTCAAAGGTTTTGAATGGAGCTGGGCCACACATTTTTGTAAGTTCAGATACGTAACTACAAAATTAGAAATTAGCTACTTAAAAAAATTTAATTGTAGTGAAATACACCTAACATATTTACTATCTTAACCATTTTAGGTATATCAGTCAGTCAGTTCAGTCCCTCAGTCGTGTCCGACTCTTTGCGACCCCATAAATCACAGCACGCCAGGCCTCCCTGTCCATCACCAACTCCCAGAGTTCACTCAGACTCACGTCCAACGAGTCAGTGATGCCATCCAGCCATCTCATCCTCTGTTGTTCCTTCTCCTCCTGCCCCCAGTCCCTCCCAGCATCAGAGTCTTTTCCAATGAGTCAACTCTTCGCATGAGGTGGCCAAAGTACTGGAGTTTCAGCTTTAGCCTCATTCCTTCTAAAGAACACCCAGGACTGATCTCCTTTAGGATGGACTGGTTGGATCTCCTTGCAGTCCAAGTCCACAGTTCAAAAGCATCAATTCTTTGGTGCTCAGCTTTCTTCACAGTCCAACTCTCGCATCCATACATGACCACTGGAAAAACCATAGCCTTGACTAGACGGACCTTTGTTGGCAAAGTAATGTCTCTGCTTTCTAATATGCTGTCTAGGTTGGTCATAACTTTCCTTCCAAGGAGTAAGCGTCTTTTAATTTCATGGCTGCAGTCACCATCTGCAGTGATTTTGGACCCCAGAAAAATAGCCACTGTGTCCACTGTTTCTCCATCTATTTCCAATGAAGTGAGGGGACCAGATGCCATGATCTTAGTTTTCTGAATGTTGAGGACTGCTGTATCACACAGTAACTCTGTTTTTAGCTTTTTAAGGAACCTCCATACTGTTTTCCTTAGCAACTGTACCAGTTTACATTCCCACCAGCAAGGTAGGAGGGTTCATTTTTCTCTAGCATTTGCCTTTTTTAAACTTTCTGGGATATTTTCTCAACATTGTCTTCAACCTTGTGTTGAAGTTTTAAACTTTACTACCTAATTTTTTTATGTCTAAGTATACTTTCTTGTCCTCTGTCCCCTTTTTATAGCTTCCTGTTCTTATTTGATAGACACATTATTTTCTTTTATACCTCTGGAATGTACTAATGAGAATTTATGGAAATTTATGGAACTAAATAGCCTCCTGATGAAAGTAAGAGAAGAGAGTGAAAAAGCTGGCTTAAAACTCAACATTCAGAAAACAAAGATAATGGCATCTGGTCCCATCACTTTATGGCAAATAAATGGGGAAACAATAGAAACATTAAGAGACTTTATTTTCTTGGGCTCCAAAATCACTGCAGATAGTGATTGCAGCCATGAAATTAAAGGACGCTTGCTGCTTGAAAGAAAAGCTATGACCAACCTCTGCATATTAAAAAGCAGAGACATTACTTTGCCAACAAAGGTCTGTCTAGTCAAAGCTATGGTTTTTCCTGTAGTCATGTATGGATGTGAGAGTTGGACCATTAAGAAAGCTGAGTGTTGTTGGAAAAGACTCTTGAAAGTTCCTTAGACTGCAAGGAGATCAAACCAATCAATCCTAAAAGAAATCAATCCTGAATATTCATTGGAAGGACTGATGCTGAAGCTGAAGCTCCAATACTTTGGCCACCTGATGCAAAGAGCTGACTTATTTGAAAAGACCCTGATGCTGGGAAAGATTGAAGGCAGGAGAAGAAGGGGACAACAGAAGATGAGATGGTTGGAAGGCATCACCACCTTGATGGACATGAGTTTGAGCGAGTTCTGGGAGTTGGTGATGGACAGGGAAGCCTGGCTTGCTGCAGTCCATGGGGTTGCAAAGAGTTGGACATGACTGAGCAACTGAACTAAATTGATGGAAAGTTCTGTTTTCTTCTTCTCACTATGTCTGTTTTATTTTTCTTCCCTATAGCGTAAAATTTTAATTTGTATAGTTTAATTCTGTAGTTAAAATTTGGACTCTTTGTCATAGTGTGGCTTTTCTTATAGAAATATAATTGTCCATATTTGAGACAATATCCAGGCTTCAGTGTTTTTAAAGCTCCCCGTGATAGTCCAGTGGTCTATGGCAGCGGGCAGGCAAACTACAGCCTGTGGGGCAAATCTGGCCCACTTTGCTTTTGTAAACACGGATTTCTGGAACCTAGACAAGCTCGTTTGTCTCCATATTGTGGCTCACTATTTTTGTGCTACAGTAGCAGAGTTGAGTGGTTTTGACAGAGACCATACAGTCCACAAAGCCTAAAGTATTTATTATTTGGCCCTCTACAGAGGAGGTTTGCTGGTCCCTGGTCTAGAAGAAGCCAGGAGCCGTCTTGGAAGCCCTGAGCTTGTACATCACCTCTGTTGTCGTTGCTTCCCACGCTCATCTATGGCTGAAATGATTTTTCAAAATTAAAAATGAATTATTTACACTATGCAATAATGTCAGCGAGGGATCATTTAAGATGTTTTCTTTGATAGAACAACTTCCTTTTATGGCGGGGCTCTGGATAGGACAATATATTATTGCAAAACAAGAAGAGTTAAAGACGTGTTATTTTTGGACTCTATTTTTCCCCATGTCTTTCCATTTTCCTTGGTACATTATGGATGATTCTTAAGTCTCTTTATCTGAGTTGGAGTCTCAGGACCTGCATAAGGTTACTTGCCCTACCTACCCCCTTAAAGTCCAAAGGAAAAGCTCTGCCAAAATATACAACTTCAGTGGTGAATGGGGATGGAGTCTTTGCAGAATCGAAAATAGCAACAATAAAACAGTTCTTGTGCATCACACTTTGCATTAACTATCTTGGTCTTTTAGGTTGGATTCAGAAATTTCAGGACATTTAACTCAGGCTATTAAGCAATTCTTGGATTCTTTAGTGGCAAGATTCCAAACTTAGTTGTTGGGTTATATATTAGGAGCAATCAAATGGATCGGAATGAAAAAACAAAGTTAAAATATATTTATAAAAGAATGTTTTTTGGGGGGACTGATTCATACCAATTTTATTTATAGATTTTCCTGTATTTTCCCTTCCTCTGCCTGCCCTTTGTAAACGGAAAAACAGGATCTCAATCCTCTTTAATGAGTAATAGCTGCCCAAAGCTATACGTGCTTTTAAGGCTTCCAAATGACATCATGTGCAGAACACTGAAGCTGCGTTCTCACCATCTGTCATGTCACCAGAAGTCTTAAACCTAATTACAGCCCGTGTGACAGCTGCACACACATTTCCCACCTGTATTACCTCCTGCCTACCTAATTAAAATGGTGTTAGAATCTCAGTTATCAACTCTGTGTTTTCAGGGCTTATGTTATATAACTGTGAAGACTTGGGATTTAATATCTTCATGTGAGTACTCAGCAGGTGTTAGGGGATTGGAGAAATATTAGATAATGAGTTGTTCTGCCCCATACCTCATACCTGAGCTCTTCAGCAGTGCTCTTAGAAGGAAAATTGCTGATGATGGGGGATTTACAAACACATGAATTTGGGGCATTATCCAGCTGGCCCGCCTTACACACAACTGCCTGGGAGATCAAAAAAGGGCCTTGGAGTTAGTTTAAAATTTAAGAAGTCAACAACAACTTGAGGACAGCTAGAGTAGAGTCATTTTACAAGGATAAAACCTAAACAAACCAGTGATGGAAATAAACAGTCACTTTTTAGGGTAAAAACTGTTAGAGATCCTGGGAAAAAATCATTGCCGTTCCTTCGATGGATCAAGATAGAATTTAATGCCCTCCACAAGTCAAAAAAGGCTAGCTTTCTTGAAGGGCAAGGGGATTTCAACAAAATGTTGGTTTTCTAGAAAGCCTGGCGTCGGTGGTTTAGAAAAGAGGAAAGAAACTGTTGATCTGGGCAGCTGGAAACCAGCTCACAAATAGGAGTCAAAAAATGCACCTGAGCTAGAGTCTGCATATTTCCTCAACTGGCCTTGCATTTCAGAGGGTCCAGGAAGGGTGGACCCCTCTTTACTTGAAATCCTTGAAACATCACTGTCTAATGGAACTTTCTGCAATGATGGAAATGTTCTGTATCAGCGTTGTCCAATGGATACATGTGGCTATTGAGCACTCAAAACATGGCTAGTGCAATGAGGAACTGATTTTTAGATTTTATTTCATTTTAATTAAGTAGTATCATGTGACTTACAGCTATAGTGGTGGACAGTTAAACAATCAGTAATTTTTGTTGAGGTTAATGTATTGAATAATAGTGGTGAAGGTGATATTGTTTAGCCATAAAATGGCTACATTTACACTTTTAGGAACTGATAAGAATTGATGTTTCTTATAAAATGGAATCTCATTATTATGTTTTCTTCTTTTTGAAGAAAATCCCCTGATGAGTTCCTGAGATGGAGTCCTAGATCTGGAAGGCAAAAAGAACTGGAGCTGAAACAAGGTCAGTGTTACAAAGGAAGGGTCTCTAGACAGTATGAGCCCCTGTAGACTGGCTCTGAAGGTGGAAAAAATCTCCAATGGTAGAAACCAGATGATGAGGAACAGTGTTTTGTCAATGGAGCATCCCTGCTGTTCCTCAAATCACGCACATGGGAAGTGATGAACTCTGTAGGGTGTTAGGGCTGACTCCAGTCAAGGTGCAATTTATGTCTTCCCCATTTCCCTGTTCATGTAAATATCGGTATGCAAATATCAACCACAACAGGCTTCATGTGCTTTCCTAAAACTACCTGGGACTGAAACAGAGCACACAGCTGCATTATGGCTGTGGACTTCTGTGGGCCTAGGCACTTTGCCTTCACAGGTCACTTCCTCCATAAAAAATGAAGTAAAACAATTACATTTTAAGACTCCATTGTCACAAAGTCAAATACACTAATATGTTAAAACATTTTCCTTGACCTGAAAGTTCATCTTTTTTCTTCTCTTAAAAAAGAAATTAAAACAGTTTGCTGGCCTCTAATAGTGTAGCCGGCTTTGGACACTGAAACTGCTCTACCTGGTGGAGACGTTGGCTCTGTTTGAGAGGTTGTACCTTCACTTTAGGAAAGCCTTCACACTCAAAATTGGCTGGAAATTATCTTTTCTTAAAAGATTGCAAAATATATTTTGTACATAGTTGTTGTTCAGTCATTTTGTCCAATTCTTTGTGATCCCATGGACTGTAGCATGCCAGGTTTCTCTGTCCTTCACTGTCTCCTGGAGCTTGCTCAGACTCACGTCCATTGAGTCGGTGATACCTTCCAACCATCTCATCCTCTGTTGCCCCTTTCTCCCCTTGCCCTCAGTCTTTCCCAGCATCAGGGTCTTTTCCAGTGATTTCGCTCTTTGCATCAGGTGGCCAAAGTATTGGAGCTTCAGCTTCCATTGGTGTATAATAAATATTAATTGATTAAAAATATTCAGAAATGTCAAGACTGCTAACACTATGAATATTTCCCTACTTTTTGCTCCTAATGGCAATTTTGGATCTCTCATTTGGCTCCTCAGAGTATAGTCCACAGACCAGCGGCAGTGGCACCACCTGGAGCTGGTCAGAAATGCAGAGTATTAGCCTCCATCTGATACTGAGTCAGAATCTGCATTCTGACAAGATCTCCAAGTGATTCACATGCACGTTATACTGAAGCACCACTGGCCTGCAATTTAAACAGGATGTTCATCATTAGTAGAAATCAAAGAGCTGATTCTCTTAACTTCATATAATCGAGGGCTAGCTCTTACCCTTCTCCAGGAGTAATTAATTCAGTTTTTTAGTCCAATTTTTTCCAACTTTGGCAGATCATTGGAATCACCTGGAGAGAGCTTAAAAAAAAAAAAAAACCACAACCCCAACAAAACCCCCCAAAATCTCAATGTGTGGGCCTCATCCCCTAGAGATTCTGAAATAATTGGTGTAGGGTAGGATTGTGGGAATCAAGGTCTTTTAAAGCTTCTAAGGTGATGCTAATGTGTAGCCAGAATGAGAACTGTGAGACATTCCCCACAAGATTTTTCCCCTGGTTTTGATCAGTTTGGCTACTTTTCTCTGTGTTTCCCGAAACCTTCTCAGTCTGAGCAATCAAGTGTATAATCCAGAACTAGTTTCTTACCTCAGAGTCTGACATGCTCTATTAATTCTCAAAGCTCTGAAGTGTTATCCTAATATATCCATACCCTGAAATATTAACTGCCACCATTTCCTGCATCCTTATTAAATGTCCCATAATCACCTTCAGTCATTTGATCTTCACAATGCTAATAAATACTATTCATATGCTCATTTAACAGTTGAGGAAATGGAGACTTAGAAAGGTTGACTCTTCCTAAGCTCATCTTATTTCTAGTTCCCAAACTTGTCCCCCTCTCACCCCAAATCTATAGTCTTCTAGTATCATGCTTTTACTTAGGAAACATTGAAAATTTCCCAACTGCTATGTCCAAACATTAGATTTATAATGTTATTCAATCTTTGAGAATTACTGGCAAAGGAAATAGAATGAAGAGCAGGAAAGAATTAAGTAGCTAATAGAATTTGGAGTGGTTATATTCCATTAAAGAAAAGTTTGAAAATTATGATATATATTTTTCCAACCTGAATAAATAAAATGATAGTTCACTTTAAAAAAACAAATATCAAATACTCCAGAGGTGCCCTGCGTTAGGACTTTGGAGATTACTAGGGTAAGAGATAGTCTTTGCCCTTGAAATGACAAGCAAAGAGGATAAGTAACTGTAACAGTGCAACACATGACAGTGAACAGAATCAGGTGCTAAACTGCGTAGTAAGGTCATTAAGCTTTGCCAAAGTTCAGAGGCTGGCAGAAACTGGACAACGAAGAAAGGATTTAGGACGAGCTCTGACTGAAGTCTGTAAGGATGAATGGAGACTGAATAACTAGAAAAGACAGAGCTGAGCTGGGACACTGGCCTAATACTCACTGTCCCAGCAAGAATTACCAACTGAATTACCAACCTGTTTTCTTGTTGGCTGAATGTCCCTTCTCTGGGGCCAGAGAATAGTCTTTGAATTCTAAACAAATGCCATCCCAGCCAAGCTTAGCACTGTCTCAGTGTCCTGAGTGACCTGTATCTGGAGCAACAAAATCAATCAGACACAGGGGCTATTTACACAATTGATAGTTTCCTGCTCCGTACGTTCACAGGCTTCTTTTAAGGTGCTAGAGTACACTTTGCTTAATATTTGAAGCAAGAGAAGTTGAAAGCCAGGTACTTATTTAAATATTGATCAAGCTCAGAGCTTGAGAGAAGACAAGAAAACTGCAGAGAGCATGATTAGATGTCCTCAGGTGCGAGGGTTCCACAAACACTAGTTTTGCTTGTTTGTTTCCTATTAGTGGAGAAGCGGTTTGGGGGTAACTTCTAATAATAGTTGGTCCTCCTCCCACACTTTCTTATCTCTGACAGAAGTACTGAAAAAAGGAGAGGGCAGAAAGAACGAAGAAAATGCACACTACTAGTGATGTAGAAGAGGTGGCAAGAATACACAGAAGAA
>SJYC01055527.1:0-70808 GCA_006408675.1 Madoqua kirkii | reverse complement strand
CTGGACTATAAAGAAAGCTGAGTGCCAAAGAATTGATGCTTTTGAACTGTGGTGATGGAGAAGACTCTTGAGAGTCCCTTGAACTGCAAGGAGATCCAACCAGTCCATCTTAAAGGAGATCAGTCCTGGGGTGTTCATTGGAAGGACTGATGTTGAAGTTGAAACTCCAATACTTTGGCCACCTGATGCGGAAGAGCCTGACTCATTTGAAAAGACCCTGATGCTGGGAAAGATTGAGGGCAGGAGGAGAAGGGGACAACAGAGGACGAGATGGTTGGATGGCATCACCGACTCAATAGACATGGGTTTGGGTGGACTCCGGGAGTTAGTGATGGACAGGGAGGCCTGGCATGCTGTGGTCCATGGGGTCGCAAAGAGTCGGACACGACTGAGTGACTGAACTGAACTGAGGTGATGTAGAAAGGAGCATAACAAGTAAGGCCACTGATCCATCCAAGCTTTTGCTCACCAGGGATTGGAAACCATTTTTGTCTAGTGTGTTGGTTCATCTCAACTCCAGTAGACATTTACGGTTGGAAGTATGTTTTAGTTTTGAAAAGAATATTATTCTTATTTTTTGTTGAGTACTTTGAAGACCTGACAATGGGCAGGAACTTACTTGTCTTTAAAAGGCCATGCCTGAGGCTGGGCCGTGGGGTCCCAGATCTGTGAACTAGGAGTTGAGATTGTAGCATGGAATCTGCTGTGCAATGACAGGGTGGGGCCCCTTTATCAAGGCAAAAGGCTGGACCTTTGCGACTTCGGACACAAGGCACGGTTTTCTTGGTCTCCTCTTCAGCTTTGCCCTCTTGCTCTGGCTGCCCTATGGGCAAGGTGGCCTGGCAAGGTAAGAACAGACAGGTAGGTGAAATTGACCGCTGCCTGGGAGGGGTGTTGATGACAGCTGGTGAAGGGGTGTCTTGGTATACAGTTTCTTTGGCCTACTCCCCTGTCCTGGTTCTGTCTGGTTCTGACAGGTCTTTATAGGAAAACCAAAACAGAGACTCAAGGTAATTATGAGAAAAATCAAATGGGTTGTTGTTTAGTTGGTAAGTCGAGTTAGACGCTTTCTGACCCCATGGATTGCAGCTTGCCGGGCCTCCCTGTCCTTCACTATCTAAGTATGCTGCTGCTGCTGCTGCTCACTTGCTTCAGTCGTGTCCGACTCTGTGAGACCCCATAGACAGCAGCCCACCAGGCTCCCCCGTCCCTGGGATTCTCCAGGCAAGAACACTGTGAGAAAGATCAAATGGGTACTTTTGTCTTTAAAGCTGCTATCATTATCTCAAATCACTTTTAGGAAGGCCTGGCTGATGGAGAGGCTTCTCTGCTTGGGGTTGTGATCAGTTCTAACTAGAAAAGCGCTGTAGATGGTAAGGGATTCCCTCTTATATTGCTGTTCATGGTAAGTAACAGGGTTTTCATGTTTTTGAAATATGATGACTTTTTTTAAAGTTCTGATTTTAATTTTATTTTTTGTTGATTTCTTTTAAAGTTAATTTTTAATTGGAGACTAATTACAACATTGCGGTGGTTTTTGCCATACATCGACATGAATCAGCCACGGATGTACATGTGTCCGCCCATCCTGAACCCCCCTCCCTCTTCCCTCCCCAACCCATCCCTCTGGGTTGTCCCAGAGCACCAGCTTTGGGTGCCCTGTTTCATGAATCGAATTTGCACTAGTCAGAATTATGATGACTTCTAATGAGCCCCTTGCGGGCGTGAACACGCAGAGAATCACACAGCTGCTGAAGCTCTGGGCTGGAGGATCGTGAGCCTCGAGAAACAAGAGGCGTCTACTGATGTTTAGGTAAGAACTGGAGCACGTTCAGTCACAACGGTGGTGGCTTTTGGCCGAGCGCAGCCTGGCCTTCCTCGGGCCCTGCACATCTCCTTTCAGGAGTGGGCGGCCGGCCCCTGAGTCCGGTAGGATCCCGGGCGCGCGGGTGCCGCCATCCGGGCGCAAACTCGCGCCCGCGGTCCCGCAGCCTCTCCCGGCCCTGGTGCTGGGGGCCGGGGGAGGGAGGCCCAGGCGAGCGGCCGCGGCAGAGAGGGGGCCGGGGAGCCCGCGCGGTACGGCAGCTTCAGGTTTCCTCCTGGAGCCGGCGTCGGGCGCGGCGGCGGGCAGGCCGGGCCATGTGATGCCGGATCCAGCGGCAGCCGGCAGGCGCGGAGTGAGCGGGGCGTCCCCAGCGGCAGACGCAGCCAGCCCGGCCCCGGAGCGCGGCTTCGGCTCCGCCCCCTCGCGCTGGCCGGGCCGCGCCGCAGCCGCCGGGCGTGGGCCGCTTGGGGAGAGCCTCCCCGGCTCCGGCGGCGCGTTCCGGGCGCCCGCGGGCTGGGCGCGGGGGCAGCGCCTCGCTCGGGCGCCAGAGGCTGCGGGGCTGCAGCTCCGGGTAAGTGCTCTTTGCGGGCTCCATCCTCGCGTCCCCCGGGCCCTCGGGGCGGAAAAGTTTGCCCGCCTCACCAGAGTTCGCCGTCTCGGAGCTACTTTCTCCAGGGTCCAGGGTCTCCAGGGTGGGAAGGGGGTGCTGCCGCGGGCTCGGCGGCGCGTAGGCTGGCCGCCGCCTCCCGGCCCCTCGGGGACTGCAACAAGTGCAGAGGCGGCGCGGCGGCGGCGGAGCGCGGGGTCCCCCGGCCGCGCGGCCCCTCTCGCCCCCTGCCGGCCCCGCTCCGGGGACCGGGAAAGGGTGAGTGGAAGCTGTGTCTCTGTCCTTCGGGTGCCGGGGAAATCAGCGGTCTTCCTGCGGAGGAGAAGGGAGAGCCTCGAAAGCGGGGATCGCCCCTCCCATCAGTGCCTGGCTCCGGGGTGAGGGGTGCGCGGCGGGTCCCCGAAGAGCAGCAGAGCGAGCGGAATTCCGCTCAGGACATAAGCGCCAACGTTTCTTTCGCGTGGAAACAAGTGTGCTTTAAAAGGTATCTATAGTTATTCTGGTTAGGAGAGGCGGCCAGAATTCCGTTGGACTTCCATAGGATTATTTTGTGGGTCTCTTTTCCACTGGGAACCTGGGGTGTGCATAGTGGTCCCCTAACGTTCCTATGTTGGGAGTTTTCCACGGTGGGGCATGATGACCTCCTGTGCTGGCGCCAAGGAGGCTTCCTCGCCTATGAAGGGCTCTGTAGAAGCTGGGTGCTCAGGCCGCCTTGGAAACCCAGCTCTCGTTTCCCAGACACCAATTAGATTTCCAGGAGAGAATCCATCTGCCTCCCTAGGAACCCAAAGCAGCCTCCGCCCCCTCCTTGGTTTCAGCTGGCAGCAACATCTGTGTTTGCGCAGCGTCTCCCTTCTTGACCCCTGCCTGGGTAGCGACAGACCGCTGCAGACCCAGAGTTTGAGAGGTTTTATCAGCAGACCCCCACCAATAGGTAAAAAATAAGAAAACCTAAGATGTTTAGAAAGAACTGATCATTTGGGGTCCCATGGGGCTCCAGGTTTTCTAAAGCTTTGCCATCTTATGTTCTAGGCCTTGAAGATGTCAGGGGAATTGAAGTCCTTTTTTTCACAACAAAAAAATCAAAGATCTGTTCTCTTGAGTTCTGTGGGTTGATCTTTGAACAGGATAGTCCAAGTAGTGACAGCTTTACCTGGGAAGCTTTTAAATTTATCTGTCTTGAGTTTTTATATGCACATTCTTAAAGCACACAGGTATTTACCTTATCCTGATTTATGGCCAAGCTGACTCCTATGGAGTTATTTGGAGGAAAACAAATGACTACTGCAAAAACCTTTGGCTTTTTTCTTACACCACATAGCATTTCAGTTTAAGGTTCCTTTGTGGACTTTCTGTGTGATTGTTGTGCTCATTAACTTTGATTCAGTAGGAATTTGGATAGCATCAGACCTCATGGTTAGTGACAGAGAAACAGGCACAGAGCTGGCTGTTGGGCACGGGACTCTGGTGAATGTCCTGGCTAATGTGAGAAGGCAGAACAGAGAATTAGTGTTTGTCCTGCTTTTGATTATGTTTTCTTCCTTATCAAAGCCACATAACCTGGTCAACCAAGAACAGGTTATGTAACAGGTGTGTCGTTAGACTTTCCTTTGAAGCACCTCTCCTGTTCTTCAAGCAGTTTAGAAACACTTAAAGGTAGAGAGGAAAACAGTAGTTGGTAACTAAGGCTCTATGAAATTTTATCAGGTTCCTCACTTGTGTTTCATACCTTTTTTTGGTTTGTTTGCTTAATCATGTGAGTACAGCAGAAGAGTTTGAAATATTTTCTCATTGTGCTTTTATAAGAAACTACTGTTGTGGCTCAGACTTAAATTTCGCAGGAATTTCAGGTGAGCTCTGTTACGTGACCTCCTTTGGTATATGAGAAAAGGAAATGTGTTCTAAAGAGGTATTAAAACATAAAGGACTATATTACTCCTATATTAAGGATTCTGTACAGAATTGGTAGCCCCCTATACTGGTACTTAAGCCCTAACTTCACATTTAGCCAGAGTTTATGACCAAGTGTGACTCCCCAGAAAAAAGATGTATGGTATAAATGTCGGAAAACTCCTTGCAATTGGAATATGGCTAGAATGGTACTGCAGAGTCCAGAGTACTCTCAAACTGCCAGGCCAACTGTAGTTTTATTATACTTTAATTTACTGATCAGATATGGCAGACCTGGTTTATGTAGTTTTTGTTTAATTGCATCTGTATTTATGTTGTTTCAGCGGGACCTTGAATTTGTTATGAAGAGATGGGTCAAGCCCAGCAACTCCTGTTGAGAGTTCTAAATTAAAAACAGTGTTATATTGGAAGTGCACCAAATTCAGGGAATTTTGCCATGTTACAGTTGTACTGCAAATATTATGCCACGTTGTAGGGCTTGAGTCCAGATCCCTCCCTTAGGCCAGGCTGGGCTAGAGTTATTTTTCTCAAGTACAGGTCAGGTACTAGGCCACAGAGCATTTTGCCCTGATTGAATGGTACTCTGCCATTTTTGTCCAGTCTATATAATCCTTAGTTCTTTTGCTATCATCTTGGTATTTAAAAGTTCTTAAAACCTCTAAGCAGTGTCACTTGCTATTTTGCATTCTGTCAGTCTCTATCATGTTTCTCCTTTTTGGTGAACATTTTTTTGTATGTATTCGACAAATATTTGAGGACCTGCCGTATGCCTGGTTCTGCTCTCTGCTTTGATTCTCTGTACTGTGGGGTTCATATCTAAGGCAATACTTTCCTGATTTTAGAATTTTTTAGGATCTGTTGCATTTTGAGTGGGCCTCTCCACACTCAACACTAAGACTTTTGGCTGATAAAATGTCAGGTAACTTTTTTCTGTGATAGTGTATCTTCTTAGCTTAACTGCAATTTTTCCCTTGAAATTTGATCTTGGGCATAATTGTAATTTTCTTATTTCTACCATGATTGCTCCTGGACTTCTTCTCCTGGATAACCAAAGTAATGAGATTTGACATCATTTTTCATATGAAGGAGCATGAAAAATGAATAATTGAATATTGAATATTGGGCATTTGTTCCAGTGATCTTGATTTTGGACATTTTTATAAAAAATGTAGTCTTCAGAGGTGCAGGCTCTTATTTTAATCCTCAATTTGTTATTTTGAGGTTTCATTTCTGGAGAGGGTTGATGTAAAAGGAGTGCCTTATAGCCGAGAATGAAGGCCAGCATAGGAGAAGACGGGCGACACCTTCACTTTACATAAGAGCATGAGTAGAACCAGCACTCAGATAACACTGTTTCAAGTGGCAGACTTTGACTGCTGTGCATATGATCATTTTACCTTTAAAAATGCTTATAATGTTAATATGCTTTCTATATTTCTCTCAGACACACAATCTCTTAAAAAATCATGAAATATATTGTATATATTAACAAAATGTATGGTTTAGCTCTTAGATTCATTATCATACACTAGTGATGTGCCCTTTTCAATGCTTGCACCTCTTCTTCATTATTTTATAATTTAAAGCAATTATCCTTCATAAATTATCACCAAGTGGCTAAGAGTGGGCACTCTGGGGCCAGTCTGTCTCATGAGATGGACCTGACTCTGTTGCCTCTCTCTACCTCAGGTTTCACATCTGTGAAATGGGGATAATCATTGTAACCTGCACTCTGTGGTTGCTGGAGGAATTCAGTGAGTTAATTTGCAGAGAGCACTTCTAGTAGTGTCTGGCAGAGGTTAAGTGTCAGAAAATGATGGTTAGATTTATAACAAATGGAAAATAGGCATTGAAAAGAAAGAGAGCTTGAGAATATTCTCCAGGTTTCAGAACGCAGTGAGATGTCTGTGTGATTTCAGGGGGAAGCACCTTAGGCTGGGAGTCCAGGGCAGGAATGGAGACTGTTGCCTGTGACCTCTCAGCTGTATAACCTTGGGCAAGTATAACCCCTCTGTGGGTCTCAGCTTCCTTATCTGGTCACAGAGGAATGAGTAGACTTGATAGTCTCTAAGGACCTGCTGCTTCGAACGTTCGATACAGCCCTGAAATTTGAAGGTGAGGGGGGCAAATGTCAGTTCATCTTTGCTGTTTAGGGCAGCACGGCCAGGATGTACTATTGATAGAGTCAGTCCTGTACCTGCAGCAGGTGGTCAGGAAGCATTTGAAGGGATTATGAAATAATACTGTTAACTTACCTCACCTTGATCACCAGACAGTCATCAGGTTGAAATGACTGAGTTATCTTGCTGGACTTGGTCCAGAGGGATTTCAGACATGAAAGTCTGGAGCCCATGCCTGTGGGTCATAGACCATCCTGCTCCCTTTCTTCTGTGGAAAACCCCGTTCCTTGTGGAAGAGGGTGGGGTAGAGCTGAGAAGGTGAAAAACAAGTGAGCTGATTATTTCTGAATTTCATGATTAAAACATTTTCACATCTGATACACAGGAAAACATCACCAATGGCCTTGGCAGGGATGCTGTAAACTAGAAGGGTCTGGACAAAGGCAATCTCTTAAGGACTTCTAACTATTGAGGAAGTTTTCGTTGGGCTGAATGGTTCAGGCAAGTCCTTCTGGGGCAAATTTTTCTCTTCACCACTAATGACTGTTGTTTATTGTCTGTGCCTGGTCCTTTTTCTTGCTCCATCAGACTCCTGGCTTACTATGTGGTCAGGTGTTAGTTTAAAAAAGTATGGGGTGCTCAGTGATTAATGAGATTATGTGTTAGTTGAGTCTCTAGCCCAAGATTCGAAGCCTGGCTGTTTGTTGGAATCACCTGGGTTCAGAATCGTTTACCTTGGGGCCAGCATCGTCTTTTAAAAAGGTGACACTAGTTACTTATAAAAGGGTTTGCTAGCTACTGTCTTAACTTTTAGTGTCTGGCTTTCTGCATCTGAAAGAATCCAGGAAAGGGTGATTTTCATGGCATTCCTTTTAAACGGTCGGCAAGTCATATGTCCCCTCTGCCTGGTCTTGTGGACCCTCTGCTCCCATTAGCCAGGACTAGTAACTGCCTGTGGAACAAGCCTTGTATTTGCTAACTTCTTTGACTTTGTTCCTTTGTTCCCTTTTTCTTTCTAGCTGAAGTCTCTTGTAGTCCTCAAAGCAAACTTAAGCCACCATCTCTGAAACTGTTGACTGAATTATTAATTTTCCAGCTTGAGTATAAACCAATTTATGGCAAGAACGCTGATTTAGGCTACTTTGTAGGGTCTCCAAGCAGAATATACATATATTGGATGGTTGGTTAGTAATTCCACTGTTACATCAAGTCCTAATTTACAGCATCCCCACAGATGCTAATGGTGATGTTTTCCTTTGTATCAGGTGTGGATTGCATTGGAAAATATTGAGATGCAGGGGAGGGAAGGAGAATGTTGCTCAAGGAGTTAGATGGCTGGTCCTTCTCAGATATAAATGAGAGGCTACCCAGGCCTCTTTTAGGTAACTGTATGTTCTGTCTCAGAGAAGGTGATGGTACCCCACTCCAGTACTCTTGCCTGGAAAATCCCATGGATGGAGGAGCCTGGTAGGCTGCAGTCCGTGGGGTCATGAAGAGTCGGACATGACTGAGCGACTTCACTTTCACTTTTCACTTTCATGCATTGGAGAAGGAAATGACAACCCACTCCAGTATTCTTGCCTGGAGAATCCCAGGGATGGAGGAGGAGCCTGGTGGGCTGCTG
Source organism: Madoqua kirkii (assembly GCA_006408675.1). NCBI lineage: Eukaryota > Metazoa > Chordata > Mammalia > Artiodactyla > Bovidae > Madoqua > Madoqua kirkii. The sequence goes on along the minus strand of SJYC01055527.1, from coordinate 62,721 downwards.
TCTATAGGGTTGCACAGACATGTCTGAATCGACTTAGCAGCAGCAGTACGTTCTGTCTGGGGAAGTGAATGAAATTCTTGTTCAGAGTTATAGCCTTAAGACTGAAGGAAACTCAAAAGGTTTGTCTCTAGTTTCTAGCAAGTGAACAATCCCCATGTATAGCATACCTCCAAATGGTTGACCATTTGATTACTGTCCTTGAATACTTTCAGTAAAGGGGGACTAATAACCACAGATACCCCAGTCTGTCTTTGTTTTCTTCCCTCAACTTTAGATACAATTATTTGTCAAATTGTGCAACATGATTTGATATACATGTACATTGTGGAACAATTATCAGGATCAAGATGATCAACACATCCATCACCTCACATAGTTAACCTTTCCTATGATGAGAACACTCAAGATCTACTCTCAGCAACTTTCCGGTATACAATATCATATTTTTAAACTGTAGTCATTGATACTGTGTGTTGTCTTTGTTAAACTATTGATGTAGGTTCTCTGCCTATTTTGTTTGTTTTATTTAATCATTTGACTGCATGGTGTATGATGTGGGATCTTAATTCCCTGATCAGGGATTGAACACGTGCCCCTTGCTTTGGAATATTAGCCACTGGCCCACCAGGGAAGCCCCTACCCATTTGAAAAATAAGATTTTGTTTTGCTACTGAGTTGTATGAGGCCTCTTATATATTTTGGATATTAACCCCTTGTTAGGTATATGGTTTACATCTATTTTCTCCCATTCTGTAGGTTGCTTTTTCATTTTGTTGATGGTTTCTTTTGTTGTGCAGAAGCTTGAGTTTTGATTTTTTGCATTTGTTCCATGTTCTTTCACTGTCATATCCAAAAATCATTGCCAAGACTGACGTTAAGGACTCCCCTGCCATATTTTCTTCTAGGAGTCTTATGGTTTCAGGTCTTACAAGTCTTTAATCCACTTCACATTAATTTTTGTGAGTGGTGTAGGATAGTGGTCCAATTTTATTCTTTTGCCTATGAATGTCTGGTTTTCCCGGTATCTTTTATTGAAGAGAATATCTTTTCCCCATTGAGTATTTTTGGTTTCATTGTTAAATATTGACCATACAGGCATGGATTTATTTCTGGGCTGTCAATTCTGTTTCATTGATCTCTGTGTCTGTTTTTATGTCAGTACCATACTATATTGAGGGCTTCAGGAAGTGTGATGCCTCAACCTTGTTCTCCTTAAGACTGCATTGTCCATTCAGTCTTTTATGGCTCCATACACATTTTAGGACAATTGTTTTCTATTTTTCTGAAAAATAATTGGAGTTTTGACAGAGATTACACTGAATCTGTAGATGGCTTTGGGCAGTATGGGCTTTAAACAGTGTTAACTCCTCTGATTCATGAACACGAGTATCTTTCCATTTGTCTTCAGTATCTTCAGTGTCTTACAGTTTTTGATGTATAGATATTTCACTTCTTTTGTTAAATTTATTCCTAAGTATCTTACTGTTTTTTGATGCTATTGTAAATGGCATTATTTTCTTTATTCTCCAGATGGTTAGTGTACAGATTTTTGTATGTTGATTTTGTGTTTTGCGATTTTACTGACTTCATTTATTAGATCTAGCAGCTTTTTGGTGGAGTACTGAGGATTTTCTATGTAAGATCATGTCATCTTCAAAGAAACATTTTTATTTCTTCCTTTCCCACTGGAATGCCTTTTAATTCTTCTTGTCTAATTGCTGTGACTAGAACTTCTGTACTGTGTTGACTGGAAATGATAAGAGAGGACATCCTGTCTTATTTCTGATCTTAGAGGGAAAGCTTTCTATCTTTTCACTGTTGAGTTTGTTATATATGGCCTTTATAATGTTGAGGTATGATTCTTCTATACCCAATTTATTGAATTCTTACTAAAGGATGTTGAACTTTTATTAAATGTTTTTTCTTCATTTGTTAACACATTTATTGATTTATTTCTTTTTTCATTAAGTGTTAATCACTATACACTTCCCTCTTAGAACTGTCTTTGTTACATCCCATAATTTTTGGTATGTTGTGTTTCTATTTTTAATCTCAAGATTTTTGGATTATTTGAGTTCTTCTTTGACCAGTTGGTTTTTTAGAAGTGTAATTTAATTTCCACACATCTGATTTTTATTCTGACATTCTTCCTGTTATTGACTCCTAGCTTTAATCATTGTGGTTGAAAAGATATTTTATATGGCTTTCATCTTCTTAAAATTTGTTAAGCCTAATTTTGTACCCCAAATACTCTGCTGGAGGATGTGTGTGTGCATAAGAAGTATGTGTATTCTTCTGCTGTTGAAAGGAACGTTTTGTATGTTTGTTAGGTACATTTGACCAAAGGTATTATTTAAGTTCTTTATTTCCTTCTTGATTTTCTATCTGGATAATCTGTCTATTGTGAAGTCCTCTACACTTGCATTGCTGTTTCTGCCTTCAGATTTGTTGTATTAAGTCACTTCAGTTGTGTCCGACTCTTTGTGACCACGTGGACTGTAGCCCTCCAGGCTCCTCTGTCCATGGGATTCTCCAGGCAAGAATACTGGAGTGGGTTGCCATTCTCTTCTCTAGGGAATCTTCCTGATCCAGGGACTGAACCCGGTCTCCCGCATTGCAGGCAGATTCTTTACCATTGGAGCCACCAGCATGCATATAATTATAATTGTATATCCTCTTGATGAACTGACTTCACTATTATATAATGGCCTTATTTGTCCCTTGTTACAACTTTTAAAGTTTATTTTGTCTCATAAGTATAGGTACCCCTTTCTTTTAGTTTCTATTTGCATGGATGTCTTTTCCTATCCTTTCACTTTTAGCCTATGAGAGTCCTTAAAGTTTAAGTGAGTTTCTTGTAGGAAGCATATACCTGGGTCTTGAGTTTTTGTCCATTCAACTACTCTTTGTCTTTTAATTCAAACCATTTACATTTAGAGTAATTTAGTTATTGATAGCAAAGGACACACTGTTGACATTTTGTTAATTGCCTTCTGATTTCCTTAGAAACTTTGAAAAGAGAACTTTTCATAGTTTTTTTGTTTTTCCCCTTACCTATCATCCTTTGTGAATTGATGAGGAGGCCTACCAGGGTTCTCCTACTGTCCCTTTATTTGTGGAGTGAAATCCCTCCAAGGAGATCCTTCTCGGCACCGAGCTGCTCTGGACTGAGGGATGGGGTGATGCAGACAAATGCTTCCTAGGCTTTTCTATGCTGTCATCCTCTGTTTTTGAGCTCCGCAGGGTTTCCGCTGCTGCTGTGTAGCGTAGAGCTTTCTGGGGGCTGTTTTCGTTGGTTTGTAGGTGGGCTATCTTTGGAAACCTTACAGTTTTGAATGGTTTGTAGGTAGGCTATCTTATATTTTTGAAAACTAATTACATACCCTACCTTGAAACCTATTTAAGATGGTAAATCTTTCAACCCTTGTTAAGTGACATGATTTTGAATCATCTCACTACCTTGAATACTGAACATATACCAGTTTGCTATGTTCTTCTTAAATGCTGACTGATGGTAAGTAGAACCATTCTAACCCTTGCTGAGATCCCCCTTCCCTCCCCAATTCCCTCCCTGCCCTAGGAAGCGCTGAAGCCTCATGGTTAAGATTGCCAGCTGCAGATTACGAAAGTAGGGAGACTCTTCAGCTGTTACTTTCTGCCTTGTGTTGGGCAAGTCATCTGAACTTTTGTCTGTTTTTACCTACTTCTCTTAAATAGAGTTGTTAAAAATGCTTAGCACAGAACCTGGGATAGAATAATTTCTCTTAACAATGGCTTTCCAACCATAGTCCTTCTAAAACAAGATTGCTGACTGGATGGTCAGTCATCTCGAAATAACTAAGTTTGTTTTTATACATATTGCTGCTGAGTCATATCTCTTCATTCATGGATGTCTACAATTGGCTTCTTAGTCCCATGAATAAAACTTAATATTTATCTAAATTTCCTGTATATGACCATCTGTTCTAGCCTTTCAAAGTCTTTTAGATTGTTTATCTATACATTAATCATTCACAACCCTTTTTTATTCTAAGTTATCCAGAGATTGGATATGCATTTCTTCAGTGTTCTAAGGAATAAAAATCTTGCCTAGTCTGAGGTCAAGGGCAGAACAATTTGATGTTTCCATACACAGGGCTTCCTCTGTGGCTCATTGGTGAAGAATCTGCCTGCAATTCAGGAGATCTAGGTTCAGTCCCTGGGTTGGGAAGATCCCCTGGAGGAGGAAATGGCAACCGACTCCAGGATTGCCTGGAGAATCCCATGGCCAAGAGGATCCTGGTGGGCTACAATCAATCAATAGAGTCGAAAAGAGTTGGACAGGACTGAGCACACTAGCACACACAGACTTTATTTCAGATTAATGCTTATCAGTTTTAGGTGAAGTCGTTCAGAGACTTATTCCTATTTGCACTAGCATCTGATTCTTAATTCTCCATCCTGTCATAAGGATATATGCTATTTCAACCAAATCTACTGTACATCTGCTATATGGAATTACCAATTTGGTGACTACATAGTGGAGTGGGGTTAGTCTCACGTGACTTATTCTTACAGAACTTACACTAGCTCCAGGTAGCTACCACCAGACACCAGCTTTTTAATCTACTCTAGAATCTTGCTTATGATGAGTTTGAAGCTCCTTCTGTCTCTAGTTTCTGTGTTTTAGAAAAATTTTATTGGAGTATAGTTGATTTACAATGTTGTGTTAGTTTCAGGTATATAGTAGAGTGAATCTGTTATACATATATCCACTGTTTTATAGATTATTTTCCCACATAGGTCATTAGGATTGACTTTTTTGAAAACTGGCTGTCTCCTATGTTTGAATCCTATCGTTGTCCACAGTTCTTGGCAGATTATGATTAGAATCTCATTGGGTTCTTTCCCATCTTGACCCTGTCCAGAGGCAGCAGCTTGTTCAGCCCCTCTGGATGTCCTCTTAGGATCGACTTTCCCACTTACAGAAGTTCTTTCTGTCCTCTTCAAGTAGAAGGTTATCTTCCTCCAAGAGTAGACAAAATCTCAGTTGCTGTAGAGGAGTTCTCCTTATCATTCATCTACACTACATCACCAGTCCTAAGAAGATCTATCTATTCCTTCCTTGATGTTCTGCCTTAAATAAATTGAAATAAAAATCTGATTATCTTTAGTTTTTTTGGCAACCTCATGTTATTTGGGCCTTTCGTCTGTCTGACACAGCTCTTAAGAGCATGCTGTCTTCATTATCTGTGCTGGAAAAGAGGCAGGGAGGAGGATAAAAGCAAAGCAATTATTTTTATCATCTGAATGGAAAACAGCACAATGCTGGGAATTGGGAGGCCTGGCTTTAGTCTTGAGCTCCTTGAACATAATGATCTCTCTATATCACCAGCAAATCCATGTCCTCTCCAAATGGGAGGTCTTGGGTTACTTCTTCGCACCATGGTGATTTCTTTAGGTAGTGATTTCTCTGATTGATAATAACATTTGGATGGGCTTCCTTGCTCGTTCAGCTGCAAAGAATCTGCATGCAATGCAGGAGATGCATTGTGTAGGAGATGTGGGTTCGATCCTACTGTGTAACAGTATATAAATTCGTGTATAAGAAATAGCTCTTCATTGTTACATTTAAGAAATCACCAGCTTTGCAACTTGTCAGAAGTTCTCAGGGATGAATTTCTGGAAGTTGTTTTTATACCCGTTATCCCAGCCCTTAAAGACTTAGCCAGTTTCCTGCGGGCTACTCACTATTCTTGGCTGTAAGGGGCAATACACAAAACCTATTGTCAGCACTTTATTAAGTTTTAAATGGATGCATTCTTAGGGGGACTAAAATAGAAGCATTTCTCTTAAATGGTATCATTCATGTCAAAGTTATTATATAAAATACATATGTATTTTTCTTCTCCCATTTAATAACCAGAAATGTTGATAGCCTGCTAATTGAATATAAAACACAATGTCAAAAATCTTTAATATCAGTCATGGGAATCCGAGTTGTTCTTTGTTCTTTACTTAGAAAGGTTCTATGGGACAGAATCATAAGGCAAAGGTCTCATGGCTTTTGATTTTGGGCCTTTTAGTAAAAACTTTTAAGTTGAGGTGAAATAGATTTCACATATAGTTAAATTAGGTTGTTTTGCAATAAAAATGAACACTGTAGATTACTTTCATATCTATAGAAAGTCCCAAATTAGCTTTTGACTTGGTTTACTTACAAAAATGGGGCTGAGCTAGGGAAAATTCAAATTTACTATGGACAGGTTAAGGTAACTTTCATTTTGAAACGCCAAGTAGAATTTAGATAATGGTTTGTTGGTTTTTCTTAAAATTAAAAATAGAATAAGCATTTCTTTTTTCTTTCACCTTCATAGTAGGAAACTTTATGTTTATTGGCTGTATGGCATCTTTATGTACAAGTAGCTGCAGAAATTAATAGACATAGACAAGATGTCTGGATTTCAATTTAAGAATTTTTTTTAGTGGGAGTTGGACATGATTGCTGGTGTTTTGTGCCTTTTATTTAAAAATGATAGATTCTGTGTAAAGGAAACATTTTTAAAAGATAGTCTGGGAATAGCAAAAGCTGAAGCAGAAGAATTGCTATTGAAATCTTAGCACTGCTACCGACCTACTGGGGGAGTCATGCCCCTCTCCTGGCCCTAGTGACCTCATCTGAAACCTGAGGAGCTGGGCCAACCCCTTTGCTATGGCACATCCTATCTCTTTAGTTCTGTGCTTCTCTGGAGGTAAGAATGGTGTTTTAAGCCTCCCTTAGGTTGCTAGCCTACTGCTTGGTTCCTAGAGCACTTTCAGACACCTGAGTGGCAACATCTGAATTGTTCAAGAAACTGGGTTTGAAGAAGCTACTTCAGGGTTGCCTCTTTACAGGGAGAAGTGGTTGTTCATAGCCTGAGATTTCCCTGTGATGGCAGCTCATGTTATTGTTATCTGAATACTTCATGAGCAGTGAGGTGGAATCAGCCAGTAATAATGTAGTAATTATTTTTAATTGAATCCATACATGACTGAAAATGGGTATTAATTTCATTTTAGCAGAAGGCGTTAATGTCCCTAACTCCATTTAGGGTAGGTGGAGAATATGCACTGATAATCATGGCATTTTTTTAATGCCAATTTTTAGCTAAAATGACACTTATAATGGCTCTTTCTCTTTCTCCTCCCCTGCTTCCCCACTTCCCTCCACTTTGTTTCAAACTTGTAAAATCAAATAAGTGAAGTCCCTTCCTTTTCTTTTTTTCAAAAGGTGTAGCAAATTTATAAAACCTCTGGTATTTAATGTAGCTCCTGATTAGTAATATTAAAGAAAGCAAAATTGTACTTATGAAAAGGTGCCATTTTAAGGCATGGCACCTCAAGATAAAGATATCTTATTGTACTGGTGATTTGGACACTGGGCATTTTTCTGTTTGGGATTTTCCTTACTGGATGTGGGGGCTCTGAACATTTATCCGGGAGATCTTTCCAAAGCTTTTCTACCTCAGGGAGTTTCAGAGTTCTGTTAGAGTTGTGGGTTTTTTTTTTTTTTCCTATTAAATCCTACTTTTGCTGATAGAGAGTTCTGTTATTTCTCTGTTGACCAATCATGAAACAATGGTACTAAGTGAGTAATAGTTACATAATCACAATAGTAAAAGATGTTTATCTGCTTCACAATCAATAGCCAGATGAAAATAAAAGATAATTACAATTGCAAGCCATAACGGGAACATGATTAACCTAAGCATATAAAATAATAACGTACAATTTAGGCAGTCAAGCAGAGTGATGTGGCAAGTGGAAGTGTATACATGCACATGTTTTCATCTGCCCAGCTAATCTTTCTCTTTGGTTGGTGCATTTAATGCATTTACATTTAAAGTAATTATTGATGTGTATGATCTTATCACCATTTTTAAAAGTTGTTTTGGGTTTATTTTCTGTAGGTCTTTTCCTTCTCTTGTGTTTCCCACCTAGAGAATTTCCTTTAGCATATGTTGTAAAGCTGGTTTGGTGGTGCTGATTTCTCTTAACTCTTGCTTGTCTGGAAAGCTTTTGATTTCTCCATCAAATCTGAAGGAGAGTCCTGCTGGGTAGAATAATCTTGGTTGTAGGTTTTTCCCTTTCATCACTTTATATGGATCATGCCACTCCCTTCTGGCTTGTAGAGTTTCTGTTGAGAAATCAGCTGACAGCCTGATGGGAGTCCCCTTGTATGTTCTTTGTTGTTTTTCCCTTGTCGCTTTTAATGTTTAATCTTCCTCTTTAGTTTTTGTCAGTTTGATTGCTATGTATCTTGGTGTGTTCCTCCTTGGGTTTATCCTGCCTGGGATTATCTGTGTGTCCTGGACTTGGTCGACTATTTCCTTTCCCATGTTTTGGAAATTTTCAGCTATTATCTCTTCAAGTATTTTCTCAGGTCCTTTCTCTCCCTGTTCTCCTGGGACCCCTGTAATGTGAATGTTAGTGTGTTTAATGTTGTTCCAGAGGTCTCTTAGACTATCTTCATTCTATTCTCTATATTCTGCTCTGCAGCAGTGATTTCCACCATTCTGTCCTCCAGGTCATTTATCCATTCTTCTGCCTCAGTTATTCAGCTATTGACTCCTTCTAGTGTTATAATCATCTCTGTTTGTTTGTTTAGTTTTTCTAGGTCTTTGGTACACAATTCTTGCATCTTTTCTGTTGTTTTTCTGAGATCCTGGTTCATCTTCACTATTATTATTCTGAATTCTTTTTCTGGAAGGTTGCTTGTCTCCATGTCACTGAGTTTTTTTTCTGGGGTTTTATCTTGTCCCTTTATCTGGGATGTAACTTTCTGCTTTTTCGTCCTGGATTAACTTTTTGTAATGTTTCTGTTTTAGCTGTTGTGGGGACTGTGGTTCTTCTTCTGTCTGCCCTCTGATGGAGGAGGCTAAGAGGCTTGTGTAATCTTCCTTGTGGGAGGAACTGGTGGTGGGAAAAACTGGGTCTTGCTCTGTTGGGCAGTACCCTGCTTAGTACAGCTTTAATCCAATTATCTGCTGATGGGTGCTGATGGGCTCCCTCCCTGGTAGTTTTTTGGCCTGAAGTAACCTAGCCTGGGACGCTATGGTAGGGTTCATGGTGCCCTCCAAGAGGGTTTACGCCAAGGGCAACCTTCCCAACTGCTGCTGCCGGTGCCTCTGTCCCTGTGGTGGCCCCTGCTGACCCACGCCTCCACAGCAGGCCCTCCAATACTAGCAGGTAGCTTTGGTTCTGTCTTCTGTGGGGTCACTGTTCCTTTCCTCTGGGTCTTGGTGTGTGAAAGATTTTGTTTGTGTCCTCCAAGAATGAAATCTGTTTCTCCCAGTCCTGTGGAAGTTCTGTAATCAGACTTGCTGGCCTTCAAGGTCAGATTCCCTGGGGATACCCAGTCCCTTTGTTGGTCCCCAGGCTGGGAAGCCTGGCGTGGGGTTCAGAGCCTTCACAACAGTGGGAGAACTTCTTTGGTATTATTGTTGTTCTCTAGTTTGTGGGTCACTCCCTGGTGGGTATGGGATTTGATTTTGTCGGGATTGCACCCCTCCTGCCATCTCGTGCAGCTTCTTGTCTTTGGATGTGGGGTTTCTTTCTTGGTGGGTTCTAGCATCCTCCTGTTGGTGGTTATTCAATAGCTAGTTGCAGCTTTGGTGTTCTTGCAGGAGGAGCTAAGCCCATGTCCTTCTAACTCCACCATCTTGAACCAGAAGCTGGAATTCTCTGCTGGAGTTTTGAACCTTCACTGAGTTGAGCTTGGCTTGTAATTACTATGAGGCAGGCTTGTATGGGTGCTGGAGGCTTAGAGAGAAGAGGCTTGGAAATACTAATAGCTTTTGGGGAGCTCTCAGTGCTGTCAGATCAGCAGCCATGGAAGAAAGTGAGTGTGTTGTGATGCGGAGATGGCAGGGGCAGGGTGCTGCCAGCAGCCTGGGAGATGTGCCTGGTATAATGGGAATGTCTTTGTTTTGTTGTTATAGTTTTCTAAACATCATCTGTCTTGTAAATATGTATCTGCCTCAGTGTCGTTATAAAAACAGAAGTGAATTTAAGAAATAGGTATTTTAATGAAAATCTGTATATTTAGTTCATAAATATAGTTGGAGTATCTTTCAGATGTCATAACTCAGCACTTACTTTGAAACTCTTATTAAACTTATGTAATTGTTGCTAATTAAACTTTTCAAATTGTTTGTTATCAAACATTTACAGTAACTGGTAAGGGGCAGGGGAGAAATTGGTTATTATCAAACTGAAAGTCCTATTTTGTATTTATTTAAATTTGTTTTGGCAATATGCTTATAATGACTTTATATTTTCAATTTGTATGGAAAAACCTAGCTCTATACAGACACACATACACACAAACACTTTTTTTTTTTTTTTTTTACTAACTACAGACACTTGAGAATGGAAGCAATTTTATAGATTTCTGAATGTTTGATCAAGGAGGGAATTGATTCTAATGTTTCTGTTGTTGGGCGACAGCTCTGCGGTACTAAGCACTCCACAATTTGAATTACATCGCGGCCACCGGTTTTAAACTAGGGGAGTCAAATGGTAGTTCTTTATCGTTCCTTAGTGACATTAAAGAATACCACTGTGGATACCCTGAGTACATGCTGGCTTTTGTTTTGGAGCATTGTTTGAACAGTTCAGTACTTGAAATTAAAAAATAAATGCCTTCATTGCCACAATTCAATATCACTAAAGTTACGTAGCATTGAAAGCCACATAGCGCTTCAAAGGTGCTGACCAAATGAATCACCACCTCCTGTGTTGTTTTGACAGGAAGTGTATCATGTCTCAATAATTTCCTTAACATTTTTTCCTGCCAGGTGCCTGCTTTCTTCTTGTTAACTTATTCCTGTAGAATTCCAAACATGTAGCTGAGCTCCCTACTGATACTTTTACAGTTCCTTTTTCCTCTTCTTTAGAGTTGCTGCTGCACTTTTGTTCGTATTGAATTTGAGGCTTATGACAGGGAAGAGAGAATGAGAAGCCCTTTTGGAGACTAGGATCAGCCAGGATTGCCTCTGTCTGATAAGCGAGTCTTCTTGGCTCCAGCGTGTAAAATTTTGTCAAGGAGGTGTTAAGACGTGCCTGTTAGACCGGGTTGAGGCCAGATGAGCGTGAACTATTGTTCAGTCATCTGTGCAGAGATTAGAGGGAATTGTTATTTCCTATGTATATATGCAATTGAATGCCATTTTTTTTTTTTTTTTTACATCAAACCTGAGGTACCTTGAAATAAAGCAAGTTAGGAAAATAAGATCTGGGGCTCTGTTTTAAGCAAGGTGCTGTGCAGTGAGGTGCGTCGTGCCGGCCACGCTCACCGGACACTGTGCGCAGTGCTTTCGGGGAGGTGTGGGCTTAGGACCCCGAGGTGCTCAGGGCTGGCTGCGGCTGGGAGCACAAGCCCGCCAAGGGAAGCAGACCTTCTTGGCTTGTAGCATCTTCCGGTGGAAGTAGGTGCAGAAATCTCCTTTTTCTAAATTAAGAAATTATGCGGATGTGGGCAAAGCAGAATGTTTGTCGGTAACTTGTGCAGCTGTTGAACATTCGTGTGTTTGCCTTGGGATATTTGGGTCAGGGGATTTTTGACTATTAAAAATGTATAGGTAACATCATAACTAAACTCACATATACTTTATTACCTAATAAAAACACTTGTAAATTGTATTTTTATCAGTGAGTTATCAGTCACAGCATTCTGTTTTATAGCATGCCTTATATTTTTTGTGTGTGATTTCTGTGATTTACTGTTTGCTTTCTTTGGTAGGATAAGTTTATGGTTTAAATCCCTTATTTTTCTTTCTTGGGTATAGAATTATTGCATTTTAAGTATGCAGTAGGTAGCTTCTTTTAAATAAAAAAAAACAGTGGTTTTTTCCACCAGAAATCTTCCCTTTCTTGTGGTGTGAGATTACATGGTATAGATAGTGTCTTTTGTCACTAGACATTAAAAGCATGGAAATTCATAGTGTATCCCATGTAACATTGAAGACTGTAAGTAGATCTGAAGAAGGCATGCCTGTCGAGGTTATCACTTATGCAATCACAGATGGTCCTTATGACACATTCAGTTCAGTTCAGTTCAGTCGCTCAGTCGTGTCTGACTCTTTGCGACCCCGTGAATTGCAGCACGCCAGGCCTCCCTGTCCATCACCAACTCCCAGAGTTCACTCAAACTCACATCCATCAAGTTGGTGATGCCATCCAGCCATCTCATCCTCGGTCGTCCCCTTCTCCTCCTGCCCCCAATCCCTCCCAGCATCAGAGTTTTTTCCAATGAGTCAACTCTTCACATGAGGTAGCCAAAGTACTGGAGTTTCAGCTTTAGCACCATTCCTTCCAAAGAAATCTCAGGGTTGATCTTCAGAATGGACACATTAGTATAAGCTTTTAACTATGCTAGGGAGGTTAATTTTTCACATTTGTACCCTTTTATTTCAGAATAACACATTTGTGTAGAAAAAGAAAAGCATTTATTGGCAGACCAGTCTGTTTCAGAAATGTTAACAACGAATGTCCGATTTTTGTAATGCATCAATATGAGTGTCAAAACCACTATGATTAAGGCCAGGTGCACGGATGGTGAATAGCGCTCTTGAAAATGTTGGACCTTTTCCTTGGACACTAGCACTGCGTTATGCAGAGTGGCAGGAGTGAGTGAGCTGGGGTGGGACCCCTCGCGTTCTTCTCTGCATTCCTCTGGCAGGGATCAGGCAGGAACCTCACCACAAACCCGTAAGCAAGACCCACATCCCCATCCTCAATTCCCTCATCTGCTCCCTTCTATGACTCTCTGAGCAACATATGAACAGTTGCATGTACAATATGAAAACCCCTTAAGAAAGTTAAACAGCCTTATTAAGTATATTTTACGTGGCTTGCGTCAGAGTGCCATTTATCTATCAGTTTGGCATTGCTTTGATATTTACTGTGCCAAAGAAAACTTCAGCCAGCAGAGGTCAAAGCGGAGCTTTCTTCTGTACTGCTAACATTAGAAAAAAGCTTAAAAGAATTATTCTGTCAGCTAGTTAAGAATTTATTAACAGGCCACTTTTGGGTAAAATGCAGGTGTTCTCAGTCTCAAAATTAAACTTGAGGTTGGGAGTGCAGCCCTAGTTGAACTTCAGTAGAGTGTTTTGCACGTCTGTGTTCCCTCTCTGAATGGGGATGATGCCAGCTGTCTAGATAAAACTAAGTGTTTAAGTGTTAGTTGCTCTTGTGTCCGACTCTCTGCAACCCCATGGACTGTAGCCCATCAGGCTTCTCTGTCCATGAAATTCTCCAGGCAAGAATACTGGAGTGGTTGCCATTTCCTTCTCCAGGGGATCTTCCCAACCCAGGGAACCTGGGTCTCCTGCATTGCAGGCAGATTCTTTACCATCTGAGCCACCAGTGAAGCCCCAGATAAAACTGAGTGGTCTGCCAATCAAGTGAAATTAGAGATGGAAGTTCTTTGGAAAGTGTAAATAATATATTGATATAAAATCAAAACCTAAAGCATGACAGCTCTGTGAGAAGTTGCCACGGCATAACTCTGTGAATATGCATGTGGAAAAGCAGTGAACGTGGTCAGTAGGTAATACCCCAGTCCTCTGTCTTTCTGTTGACGCGGTTCTGTATTCAGTGACATGAGAGGAAAATGTGGAGCCAGTTCAGATTAGGGGAGGAAAGTCTCAATGAGGCCTGTTGTGTGAGAAAAGAGGCTGTGAGGGACATGTTCTAGTAGGAATCCCTGGTTCTGTACTAGAGGTTGCCAAAAATAAAACACAACCCCCCTCAAAAACCAGTGTTTTTCTTTTCTTCTGTTGTTTAGCCAGAGTGTAAAACCACTTCAGCAGAAGCATTAGTGAGGCATTTTATGAGACCACAATCTCCCATTCAGAAAAAATAAATTACCACCAGGAGAGGAACTGTGAGTACCTCTTTTATATATCTGTGGGCCTATGTACACTAAGTGATGTGTAAATATCTGCCTCACTCTCGCGTTAAGAACTTTTCAGGGGTCCCAAGCATTAGTCTCTTCTAACTCTTCAATGCCAATGACAGAAAAACTCTTCTGTCTTCACTTGGTGATTGTCCCAAAAAGGCAACCACAGGATAAAGACTTTTTTTTTGCTTGTCTCATCTGGCTTTTGGAGTCATGTTCAGCTGTAAAATTGTGTTATTATTGTCAGTTGAGTCTCCATCCTGGAGATGATTTGGGCTAAGTATACATTGGTTATCCTAGAGTCTTGAGATAGCGTGGGAGGAACTGGCTATTTAACACAATTGGGAAAACCCCCTCACTTCTGGGTCTTGGGAGGGAGAGTGAGGATAGGGTGTATAATGTTCCTACTCTGAAAGATGAATTACTTAATAAAAATTTGCCTAATAATTGTTTGGTATGTGATTGTCATAGGCCATAGGTAGAACCACTGTGTTTATGTCTTGGTACAGCGGGAGAAATGACGCTTATGAAGCTTATCCAACCATCCAAGCAGGCCCTATAGCATTTGAGGGCCCTGTTACAGGGCCAATGGGCTGAGATTTCCATCAGCTGTAGAAAGATCTCTTTGTGTCATTTGCTTTGAAGTTTGATAGTGACGATGCTGATATCCAGGTGGTCCCTGCTTTGCCCTTTGTTCAGCACTCTGCTTGGAGCCCTGTGCCTGTTATCATTAGTCCCTTCAACAACCTCCTCTGTTTTATAGATAAGGAAACTAAGCAGATACGGGAGGTGAAACCACCTGCGCTGGGTCCAGCAGTTTGTTTATTGATCCCTCCCAGCCTGTGGGACTCCTCTCTCTCTCCATTTTCGCATGATGTCTCTCAGGAGGCTTAGGGGAGAAGGCAGCCTGTCCACATGTCAAGGGACCAGGAGAGCTTCTGCGCTATTCAGCTGATCCAGCAAGTTTTCACTGCCGCAACATTTTCAGGTTTGTCTTCTTAGTGAAACTGAGTATCTCATCTTTCTCACTTGTCACAATTCAGGTAAGACACTTGTCTGGGGTAGAGGATCTGATTTACATAGCTTGTCATCTTTTCCAGCTGAAAACCAGAAGTTAATAAACTTTTTCTCGTAGCATCTAGTATGCTATCTGGTCGGTCAATTATGACCTCTTAAGTTCATGGCTATTTCTTAGAGGGAAGGCTCTAGACTAGGCACAGTATTCTCAACCAGAGTTCTGACCTCTCATTACCTGTGCTCTCTTCCCAGAATTTTTGTGCATTCCAGCAACCTTTTGACATTTTAAATGTGCTGTGTTTTGAACTTGAAGGTGACTTCTGATTTTGTCACTCCCAAGGATTTACCTGTTTGCTTTTGTTCAACTCTGCCACTCTGTATTTGTCCCCTGTTGGCCTTGATCCTGTCCTCTTGGGTCTTTTTGGTTTCAGTGGTATCGTCATGGTGGGCAGTGTCATGCCCACCTCCTCCCTGGCCACTTGGCCAGGAAACTAACAGTAAAAAAGTTGTTTTCCTTCAGGAATTGACTTATTCAGTCTGGCTTTACTGTCATCATACACTGGCAATTATAATATCTGTTAATGTTACTTCTCCCTCACAAAATCCTTCACTTTGTCTAAAAAATTCTTGCAGTCACTGTGGCATTTTAATACCCATGAAAGCTTCAGATTAGTGCATTTTAATTACTTGTTTAATAAACATTGTATTCAACATGGAGTTTAATTCAGACAACTCCCAGTTATATAGTTGGTCCCCAGCACATAGTATGTAAGTTGGTTCTGAGAGTAAAATCAAAGATTTGGCATTGTTCAAGCTTATCTTGGGTCCAGTTTGTGTGTCCAATCTCTGCAGTACTATTTAACAGCTCATTTAAACAGTTGATTTGGAATCAGCAATGATAGGAGAGTGATGGTAAAAAAAAAACCAAAACAATGAAACACCAAGAATCAAAACTTAGGTTACTTTAATTCTGTCACTCTGTGATTACTCGGAGTTCTTGTTTTTAAAATGTAAAGGAGTGAAGCAGAGTGAGTGTTACGAATCTTAATATTGTTTCATAAGTGAAAATTTTATATTTGAAATATTTTATTGCATTTGAATATCTTTCAAATTTGTCTCAGAACTAAAACACAAGTGAAGAAAAGTTATTACTGACACAGTTGAGTAGCAGGCTTCTTTGTATCTTTGGAAGATATTTAAGAATTTTATTGCTCTTTGCACTTTTTTTTTCCTGGAATGATGATATATTTGTAGTTCAATAAGGTAATATTTTCACTGCATTTCCTGCCATTATCATGCATTTAAAAAACTATTACGGAAAATTTTGTGGTGTAGGGGAGGGCATTTTTTTTGATTGTGCCATCTGGTGTGCAGATCTTAGTTCCTCATCCAGGAACTGGGCCTGGGGTCCCTACAGTGGAAGTGCAAAGTCCCAAGCACGGGACCACCAGGGAGGTGCTGTGGAGGGCCATAGTAATGACCTGGCTTAGGAATCAGTTCACTAGGTATACCACTGCTGGGATCACCCTAGATGTTGCTCTGATATCTTCCCATCTTAACCTTATCTGCTAAACTGAGAATCGAGGTTATAGAGAAGCTTTTAACTAGCAGACCCTGAGTTAACTTTTGTGGAACTCTTCCTGTGATCTCTACTCTTTGCCCTGTGGTTGCAGCACCTTTTCTCTAGATTACTATGATAGTTTTCTAGCTGCGATCCCTGTTTCTAGGCTTCCTTTACCTGTCTGCATCCTCCCAGCTCGCCCACCATCTTCCACTGCTCTCAAGGTGAAGTTGCTAAAATCCAGACTTGAGCATGTCATTCTCTGTTTAGAATCCTTCACTAGCTCCACTTAATTCCTACGGCCTTTTGTGGTCTGGCTCCCATATTCCTCTCTGGCCTTCCTCTTGCCTGACAGTCCCAGGCAGCTCCCTGAACACACCTTGGTTTTCTGCCTTTGCACCTCTTCATCCGCTCACCATTTCCTTTTCTTTGCACATCTTTGCTCCCTGCAAAACCCTGCATACCTCCTGTTCTTCTTGGCTTCTGGGCCAGTTATCCCTGTCCTGTGTGCACTCTAAGGCCCACACCCACGCGGTCACAGTACTTACTGCTCCGTCTTGTCGTCACTGGTGTGCATGTATTGTCTGTAATTTCCCCTGCTGGACCATAGGCTCCAGGCACCTAACTCTGTATCTGGTGCAAACTGGGTGCTCGCAATAAATACTGCATGAGTAGACAGACCTAATCTACCCAGCCACAGAATCGAGCCAGCTGGGTTACAGTTTATACAAAAGAGTCTGTGATCTGAAGCATTTTCTAGCTTTGAGTCTCCAACCTAGCTGGTCATTAGAACCACCTGGGGTGGGCTGAGCCTTGATATATAATTTTTTGGGCACTGAGGCCACTTGAATTAGAATCTCTGGCAGGTGGTACCTGGGAATCTGTATTAAACTCCATTGGTATAGATTACTTTTTTCCCCCTGGGAAGTTTTTTTTTTTATGAAAATCATGATTAATTATTGCTATTGCTCTCTATCCATTAGTTTGCCACTGCACCCACCAAAGAAATTTTAGGAGTCTCACAGTTTCTTGTGCATAAGAAAATAAAATTTGTACATCCTTCTGTAGTTTATAAGGGCTCCTATTAACATCTCACTTAACCCTCAACAATTCTAGGAGGCAGGAAGGTGGGTCAGATTTTCATTTTAAAGATGAGGAAACTGGAGCTCAGAGATGGCAACTTGCTCACGGTTTTTAAAAGGTATTTATGTAACGAGATTTCCAGGGTTCCCAATCACAGTAGGATTTTCACAATTTAGAAGTGACAGGGTTTCTTTTCAGGTTGTTTCCTAAAAAATAGGCAAAGTGAATTAGCAAGTTCTGCAAAAAGAGCAGAGCCAGTGATTTAGAGTCTTGAAAAGAAATGATTCACTATGAAATTTTAATCTCATTTTGACTAATTTTATAAAACTTAGAATGGGATTATAGTATCTTTGTGTAATTTTTCCTTAGAAAGTATGTTAATGAATTCAAGAAAATAAAGTATTCTAAGTCATTTGCTGCTGCTGCTGCTGCTAAGTTGCTTCAGTAGTGTCCGACTCTGTGCGACCCTAGAGATAGCAGCCCACCAGGCTCCCCCATCCCTGGGATTCTCCAGGCAAGAACACTGGAGTGGGTTGCCATTTCCTTCTCCAAAGCATGAAAATGAAAAGTGAAAGTGAAGTTGCTCAGTCATGTCCGACTATTAGTGACCCTATGGACTGGGATATGCTTTTATTATTGATAAAATTTAATGTACAGGTTAAGAGAGCCTTTTTAGATTTAAGTTTTTGGAATAGTTTCAACTCCTTTTTATTCACCATTTCCCCTTAAAAAGTCTTGTGCACATTTGTTTTTCCACTTTTTTTTTTTTTTCTGAGATGAGCCTGGAGAGTCTCAGTAGTGTTTACATTTCTGTGATTTTGATTAATTTTCCCCTCCCTTTTCCCTTCCTCTCCTAGCTCCTGGCCTTTACTGTCCCCTGTTGTACGGTTGCCATCTATGGAAACTGGGTGTCTACAGAAATGTCCCCCCTCCCCCATCTGCACCCTTGTTCTTGGTACCCTCTTTAGGTTCTAGTCAAGGGCAGCTGCTCATGATGAGCTTTGGCACAAATGGAGCATCTCTCTCAGTGTGTCTGAAACTGAGCCTGTTACTTCCTCAGTCCACCCCAAATGGCTCCTGCTCCTGCCTTAGTCATTAGCTCTTTATACTTTTAGTTTTGTATTGAAGTATAACTGGTTAACAATGTTGTGATGGTTTTAGCTAGACAGCCAAGGGGCTCAGCCATGCATATACATGGATTCATTCTCCTCCAGAGTCCCCTCCTAGCCACATAACACTAAACAGAGTTCCCTGTGCCCTACAGCAGGTCCTTGTTGGTTATCATTTTAAATATAGCAGTGTGTGCATGACCTTCTCAAACTCCCTAACTATCCCTTCCCCCGTCCTTCCTCTGGCAACCATAACTTCATTCTCTGTCTGTGAGTCTGTTTCTATTTTGTAAGTAAGTTTATTTGTATCATTTATTTTTGGATTCCTCATATAAGAGATGGCATACGGTATTTCTCCTTCTCTGTCTGACTTTGCTCAGGATGACAGCCTCTGGGTCCATCCATGTTGCTGCGCACTGCCTTAGCTGTCAGTCCCCTCCTCTAGCCCAGAAGTCTGAGAGTTTGTTTTACTTTTCCCTCTTCCTTGCCCCCTAGGGTGACTGGACCTTTTAAACAGGCCTTAATTCTGTCCCATCTTCTCCACGTTGCCATCGCTGCTGGTCAGAACCTGATCACACCTGATCTGGGTTACTCCCTCGCTTCCTGCCTTTGATTTGGCCTCCTGAACGTCCACTGCATGAGTGAGCCCCAGAATGGTTGTTTCCTCCTTGGGCAGGATCTTCAGTAGTTCTCCATTCCTATGTGAAGAAAGCTCAAGGTTCTCAGTCCACCATTCAAGGCTTTCAGGCACTGGAGCAGCCTCATCCTCGGGTGCTGCCTCTCCACCTTCCAGAGCTCCTGGTCTCCAAGCTTTGCTCCTGTCTGAAAGCTCGCTGGACATATCCTACGACCCTTGCCTTTCTGCCTTGGCTCTGTCATCTCTGCCCCAACTTCTTTTTGCAACTGGCCCTTATGGCCAATGTACCTCTCTCTCTTGCCTGGCTAACTAATACTCCTGAAGGTGTCTTTAAAGGTACGATCTCCTTTAGGAAACCTTTTATAGCCTTCTCTATTAGCTGGACATTAGGGAGGCTTAAACAAGACAGGAGTTTCTCTTACATATGTAAAAGTCTCACTCTAGGAGGTTATCCAGGGACTGTGTTCCTTCTTTCCTGTTGCTCCCCCAACCATAGGGCATTATCTTTATTGGCCTGAGTGTAGTTGGCTCACCTCCACACACCTGCATCCAGCTGGCAAGAACAGGGCAAGAGGGTGTGGAGGCCCCACCCCTTCCTTTGAAGAGCCTGACTCAGTCCCCATATACAGTACTCCTGTTCATATCCTGCCAGTCAGAACTTCATCATATGCCCATAATGAACTTCAGGGGAGGCTGGGTAACAGAATTTTTGGCTCAGTACTGAAAAGGATAATGGGAGTCACACATGTAACTTAAAATTTTCTAGTAACCGTATTGAAAAATAGAAAGCAAGTGAAACTAACCCGGTTATTTAACCCAATATATTTAAAGTTTCATTTCAACGTGTAGAATTAGCCACATTTCAAGTATTTTTTAAAATTTATTTATTTTTGTAAATTTTACTTTATTTTACTTTACAGTACTGTATTGGTTTTGCCGTACATCAACATGAATTTGCCACAGGTGTACATGAGTTCCCAATCCTGAACCTGTACCATCTCTCTGGTCATCCCAGTGCAGCTGCCCCAGGCATCCTGTATCCTATCATTTCAAGTATTTAATAACCATGTGTAGTAGTGGCTACCATATTGTGCCATATAGCTTTAGCTTGTTAGCCATGTGCACAGCTAAAATGGAACGATTCTCAGTTTAGTTCACTCGCTCAGTCATGTCCGACTCTTTGCGACCCTATGGACTACAGCACACCAGGCTTCCCTGTCCATCACCAGTTTGCGGAGCTTGCTCAGACTCATGTCCATCGAGTTGGTGATGCCATCCAACCATCTCATCCTTTGTTGTCCCCTTCTCCTCCTGCCTTCAGTCTTGCCCAGCATCAGGGTCTTTTCCAGTGAGTCAGTTCTTCCCATCAGGTGGCCAAAGTACTGGAGTTTCAGCTTGAATAAAGCTGCATTCATGTTTCAAACAGTGGAAGGATTTCACCATTAAAATAAAGGGGAGAGTGGATTTCTGGGGTCATTGGCAGTCCATCATCTCTCTTCTAACCAGTTTCTGTTCTTCTGTCCTAATTTGGTCCTACTACTTGGTATTGCATGTGACATATTAGGCATGTAATCTCTTTTAGTCTATCATTCTCATTGGGTTGAGCATTTTAAGGGCAAAGATCGAATCATCTTTTCTCTAGATCTTAGTATTTGGCACATTTAAATTATCCAGTAAATGTTAGTTAAGTGAACCAATGAAGTGATTGGGGATTTCATTAAATTTTTCAATTGTCTTTATTATTATCCTCATTCATATGAGTAGTTCTCTTTCTTGCGCATCAAAAGTTATATTGTCCTCAGGGAGATGAATTTACCTTGATTTTATCTGACAAATTTGCTGTGAATACACATACAGCGAAGCTTTAGGTTGAGGTCCACATGCTGATAATATGGCAGGTTCTCTGGTTCCATGAAT
Source organism: Madoqua kirkii (assembly GCA_006408675.1). NCBI lineage: Eukaryota > Metazoa > Chordata > Mammalia > Artiodactyla > Bovidae > Madoqua > Madoqua kirkii. Next base: position 41,476 of record SJYC01055527.1, on the reverse strand, counting down.
GATGTTTTAGAAAATTGTGTCCGGAAAACTCCTGTTTTCCCTGAAATAGTGAGGTTCCTTTGTACTGTTAACCAGATGGAACTGTTTGCATGCAAACTCGTACATTGAGAGTTCCTGTTCAGTCTTTGGGGAGATAGACCATTTCCAGGAAATCCTATTAAAATCTATTGCAGCTAGAAGACAGATATTTTACATATAAACACAATATTACCAGAAGTCAACAAGCCACCCAAACCTACCAGCGATTCCTAGAATTTTAAATGAAACATGAACGTAGCTTCTCATTAAATGAAGTAGGGGACTGAATGTTCCCTAAGCTCCTTCAATTCTAGATGTGAAAGGCTGTTCTCCTCTTGCACAGGCCTGTCTTGCATCCCTCGGAGTCAGGGGGCTGCAGGATTGCCTCTCCTGGGCTAATCCTTGATGTCAGGGCCCTTCTCCTTGGAGAATGGAGGGTAATGGGAGCAACGATAAATGGATGGGACCACATGTCCCCTCTCATTTTTCATCAACAGCTTCCCTTGTCCCTCATCCCATCTTTCTACTCCCCCTGCAAACAGAAGCTTCTCCTCCTCATCTCAGGAGTCGCTCTTGGGTGGAGTTTTATAAGTTAGTTATCCTTTGGGAGAAGAATCTCATTTCAATCAGGCTGTTAATCATCTTTCAGGAAAATAATATTTGTAGCAGCTATAATCACCACCACCGCCACAATGATGACTGTATAGTGCATGCATGTGCCAGGCTTCTAAGGGCTTTGTGTGTGTTACTCACTTCTGTCTTATAAAATAGGCATTGTTATGGTTCCCATTTTATAGATGGGGAAACAGAGGCTCAGACTAAGTAACTTGCCTGGGGTTACAAGCTAATAAATTGCTCAACTGGATTGATACTCATATCTGAATCTAAATTTTGGGCTTTTAACCATTATATGGCCCTGCCTCCAAAATATCACTTCCATAGCTTTTTTCCTGTTTGATAGAGGATATGTTCTTGGTGGTGGCAGGGATGGTTAGAGGGCTGGGGAGGGAGAGGGGCCCAGGAGTACCTGACCTGGAATTGAAGGGGTTGAGGAGGGTTTGGATGAGGGTTTTCAGAACAAGGATGATTTGGCTGGTAGAGCAAAGAAAGGCCAGAAATATCAGACTCACACTCTGTGTGTTGGAAGCACTTTTGCTGCGACACTCTTTATGGCTGGGGAGCTGTTGCTGTCAGGCAGTTCGCCCTCTTGTTTTATTGATCAGGAAACTGGAGCTCAGAGACTTGAAACTGCTTGCCCAGGGGCGTGCTCCTACTGAGTAAAATAAAGTGTGGACCACATACTTGAACCTGATCTTCTGAGTGAATTTCATTAATATTTTGTAACCAACTCTTTTTTTGTTGTTATAATTTTTTATTGAGATATAAATGACATATAGCATTAGTTTCAGATATGCAGCATAATGATTCAGTATTTGTATATACTGTGACATGATCACTACCATCAGTCTGGTTAACATTGATCACCACAGGTAGATACAAATTTATTTGAGAACTCTTGAGATTTACTTTCCTAGCAACTTGTGGGTGATGAGGCAGTGGGAGGGAGGGAAGATAGTGGGGGCACATGGATGAAGGGGGTCAAAAGGTACAGACTCCGGTTATAAAATAAATAAATCCTGGGCATGTAATGTGCCTCAGGGTGACTCTAGTAACCAACTCATGTTTGTTATTTCTGTTGTATGTTTCAGTATCAGAAGAGTGTGCTTGCTTGGAGAATAATAGTAGGGTAATGAAGAAATTGGGACGGAATGTGTTTCTGTTAAACACCTTGGTGTCTAACACGTGGGTTGGGTAGTAGTAGGCAAGGGAACCGTGGGTCAGCCCCTTCCATCCCCCTGCAGTAAAGGAAGGGGGCCCAGACACAGATGTGGGTCCCGGCTGTAGCCCCCATAGAGGTTCTGTATCTCACAGGAGTTGGGAATGTCCTGGCTTTCTGGCTCCATGAATATGGGTGGGAGGAGAAGGGTCTAATCCCATCACCAGGATTATAGCAGGAGGAAGTATGCTTTTGGAATTGTAAACGGGAATTTTGAGTGTCCCATGGAAACATGGGTAAACATAATGTTAGGACAATACTCACAGATTAGTATTGGAGGTATTAATAAAAAGGCTCTTGTGGGCTTATCTGGATACTTAACCCCCTTGGCATGTAGGAGCTGCAGATAGCCCATATACAAGTGTTGTAATCTGGCCCATTCATAACTGAGAGATGTGTCCTAATTGAAATTACCTGTGTATGAAGGTTTCTGTTCTGTCCAAATGAAAAACTTGTCTGTGTAAAGGTTACTTGATAATTAATGTGTGGAGGAATTACTAGGCACTCTGAACCTCTACAACTCGGGGAGACCACAACAGTTTTGACAGACAGACACTACAATTAGGCCTCCTATGTTTAGGAGAATTAGAGAGGATTTAGCCGTGAGCTCAGCGCTGTCCTAACCACACACGTGGGGCTTGGACAGTCTGCTGAGTTGGGTTGGCCCTAAGAGGAGGGTGGACAGTGCTGTGATAGTGAGCTTAGGATGAGATGTGCACGGCTGTGATTCCTGGCTCTACCATTTTTTAGCTGGTGACTTTGAGCCTTCAATCTGTTTTCTCATCCATGAAATGAGAATAGCAATACTTTATGGACGGTGGTGCACAATAAATGATGAACGTGTGTTAAGAGGTGACTCCAGCTTTCCTCTGTATAAGAATGAAGGGAAAGCAGTTGTACTAGAAGAGGGCTTGTCTTGAAACCGCAGAGTTTTAATTATTTAATTGTGTTATTTGGGGAATGCTGGTGGAGGTCATGGGGGATGCGAAAGGTCTCACCCAGGTGGCCTTGTTGTGGTCACTGTGTGAAGTGCTTGAAGTGGAGTTTGATGGACAGCAAGCTTGTGTTCAAGCACAGCTTGTTTCACCATAGCAGGTACATGAGCCAGTCTTCATTTTTTACTTTTGATATTGTTAATATGTTGGGTATCCTTCAAAATTTACCATTTTCAGTGACTGCATAAAATTCTCTATTGTATTATTCTCAATGTGGGACTTTTAGGTTATTCCCAATATTTTGCTCATAATGCGTGAAGTGCATCAGAATTTATGGCTCAGTTCCTACAAGAGAAGAGACAGTTTTATGTTTCAACCATGGCTATAGATTGAAAATCAGTATTAGAATCTTGTGTGATAACTCTTGTGGCCTACGACTTCCCATGTTCCACTGTACTGAAGTCTGCCATTGACTGTTGGCATCTTGAGCGTCTGAGACCTGGAAACTTACCCTGCTCACCTTGATTTCCTTACCAGCAGCACAGAATAGATGTTTGTTAAAAATTTGTGGAAATGAATGGAGGATGGAAATTTTTGTGCACAGAGAGAGGTGAGAACCTCTTGTCCATGTTTTATGCTGTTGCACTATTTTGAACTTTTTTAGGGAATGGGCATAAAAATGATATGCTCTCTTCATGCAAGATGCTTGTCATTTAATGGAAGAGAACAGTAGCAGAGAAGAGAAATTAGAGAATTGAGTAAAACATCAACTGAGAGTCTGGAGAGGAGTTCAGAACTAGAAGAGAATCCTTATGCTGGAGGGATCAGTGGTGTAATGGAGCAGATAGAATTAGTTGGGTTAGATTTTATCCACCTAGGTCAGTCGAGAGGGTAGGGGTGGGTGCTTTAGGCAGGAGGGGTCAGCTCAGGGGCGGGGCTGAGTGTGGACCGTGAGCAAGAGAGTGTGCAAATCTGGGGGTACAGGAGGAAAGAGCATTCGATAGCCAGGTGGGGTGGGGCCACATTAAGGAGAGTCGGAAATCAAACAGAATCTGAGAGACCTAGCAAGCAATAAAGAGTCTTTGTAGGTTCATGAGTGGCATGAGGAAAGTGGTTGAACTGGAAATTCCAAGGTGGTGTCGGAACTATGTCTCAGGGCAGGTCACTTAGAAGTACACAAATACTCAGTGATGGTGGTTTATGCACCTGGAGTCCGTAGAAGCCTCAGCAACTCTCCCTTCACCCTTGCATGGCCAGGACTGGGCAGTGATGTCCTCCTTCTGCAGATAGGGAAATGGAGCTCCCAGGTTGACCTCTGCTAGTCACACAGTTGGAGATGGCAGTGGTTGGAACCCTCCTGGCCCACTGGTTTTCCAGTGATGCCTCAGGGTGTGCGGGACATGCCTTCCAGAAACTGAGGTCTTTGAAGGGCAAACTGATCCTTGGAAAGAAGGAGATGGAGTCAGTGCATGACTGACGTGAACCAAGTGCTTTCGTATATTCGATTTCATCACACTGACAGTCTGCTAACTGTTGGCTTTATTAGCTACCTCATACAGATAAGGCAGTCGAGGCTTGAATTAAGTAGCATGCCCCCAGTCACACATGCTACTCTCTCTAGATAGAGACGGACTGGGGACTCTAATCCAGGTGTATGTGCCTCTTTTCTGCCTTGGTTCTTTCTGCAACCTGACACTTGGACACACTGCAGTTGCTTCTGTTTCCTGCTTTGTTTAGGAATGTGATGGGGTTGATTATTTTTTTCTTCAGGTTCTATATATACAAAACTAAATTATTTTGGAATGAGTTTAACTGAAGCAGGTGTCTTAACTTGAAACTATTGTATTTTATGGAGGTAAGTGCATATAGTAAGAGTAAATGTTAGGAATTTGGGGAAGTTAATTGGGAGAAACAATTTTGATCTCTTTTTGGCTTTTAAGGATTTATTCTTACACTTCTTGTAAGCTACCCCTTAGGTTTCAGCGTGGAGACTCCACAGTCATCATGTACCGAGTGATGTGTCTCTGGTCTCAGCTCTTGTCCCCTTGTCATGCACACAGCTGTAAAGAAGGAATGTCAGGTCCTGCGCAGATCAACTTGCTACCTGTCCTCAGTACACGTGCTGAAATGGGTCTCCTCCCCGGCCCCCTGTCCTTCCCTGCTGTCTACTTCATTCACCTTCAAGACTCAGCATGCCCAGCTCCTAGACTAGGTTTGATGTTCCTGCCCTGTGCTTACCCTGGTCAGGCACCCCTGCCTGGATTTTCCAGAAAGATAGCATAGAGGCGGAAGTGTACCTGTGGTTTTTGGGTTGGGGGAAGTGGGGCCACGCATTGGCTGCCCTCATAGAATGGCCAGCTGGTGATGGGAAGTTATAGGAAATAGGCTGGAGAGTGCCTCAGCCATAGATCTTGGTGATAACAGAAACAGCCTTTGCTGCCTAAACATGATCCTAACTGACCCTCCGGCATTCCTTTGCATAAATTCTCTAGCCACGTACCTACCCTTGCGTGCGTGTGTGTGTGTGTGTGCGCGCGCGCATGCACGCTCAGTTGTGTCCAGCTCTTTGCGACCCCATGGACCATAGCACACTGGGCTCTTCCGTCCGTGGGATTCTCCAGGCAAGAATACTGGAGTGGGTTGCCATTTCCTTCGACAGCTGCAGAAGGGGGACCTTGCCTCTCTTGGCAGTGGGGAGCCACAGGGAGGTTTAGAGTAGGTTAGGGGAGCTGAGCAGTACTTGAGTAAGTGGACTCTTTTGCTCACCGGCCACATGGACTGGAGGGAGCTGGGGCTAAAAGCAGGGAAACCAGATGGGAGATTAGTGTCCATGTTCAGTAAACACAGAACTGAAGTCCGGAATTTTCCGTGAGTCATGAGCAACTCAGGGATTAGAACGCACCGACCTTGGGTGCGTCAGCCCTTCCTGCCTCAGGTGTCCATGGCAGGGTGGCTGTGCCAGTCAGCTCAGGGAAACTTGGTCAGGAGGAACTCAGCAACATTTTTGGTCCCGATTCAGGTTAATCATGGTGTCATTTTGAGCTTGTTGTTTTGGATACTTTTCTAGCTACCATTAGCACTTCTTTTTCTGAGATGAAAAGTTAAGGTGCGAGAAAACTCAGTGTTCACAGTAATCCAAGCACCTGCCTGCTTTGTGGGGAAAAGATTTTACCTCAGACTGTGCATTCATCTGCTCTCTGGCACAGTCTGGGCCAGGAATGAGACAATGGGAGAGTTGATTGAAAGCTGGTGTAAAATCACAGCCTGCAGAGAAAACCATCTCTCTGGATTAGGGGCAGAGTCCATACAGTGGCCTATTCACTTCAATGTTAATCGTGACTGTTCAAGTGAACTTGGACAGCGTCTAGAAAATAAGGGAAAAGGCTTTCAACAAAGCTCTTTTCATGGATGGCTCTTATGACGTGCTCAGTTCTACGGCTCTTAGACAAAAGTCCATATTTTTTTCCCAGGTCTTGTCATGCTTCCAGCAGCAACTCAGAATACGGCCTCTTAGGCCAATACATTTAACCCCCGTGGGGAACTTTACTAGAACTACAACTTTTTGTTGATTGATTACGATTCTTAACCTGTTTAATATTGCATTTCTATCTTAAGGGATCTTTGCTAGAAATCCTAACAGTGGCATTGAATGTCACAAAGAGCTTTCAGATGTTATTTCATTTTGAATCTTCCGGTCCATGCAGGATAACTTCTGATACCTTAGTGTGCTTTTCAGTGGGGTTTGTAAGAAAAGAGTTAAGATTGCTCTGTCTTGGCCTCAACAGCTTACAGAGTTCCATTGTCCTTGTATGTGAGTAGCTCATAGTGTTTTATACACATTAATTCATTAATCATCACAGAAGTCCTGTGTGTAGGTGGTGGAAAATATTTTCCCTGCTGCAGTATTTACACATGGAGAAACTGAGTCATGAGGCAGAGGTGAGGCGGAGCCTGTGGAGGGGTGCCAGGGCTGCCCTGGTCTTGGAGTCATCTTCTTCCTTGACCATTAGAAAACCCAAACTCATTTTCCTTTGGAAAATAATTATGATTTCCAAGGAAAATAGCCCTGTCGACCACACTATCTGAAGAATGGAGCTGTGAAAGGGAAGACTTGGGGGCGATTTATCACAAAATGGTTGATGTGGTTTCATTTTCTCGTATTGCTGGCAAGGGCTTTGGTTGTAGCTGCAACCCAGGCGGTCAGCACGGTGGTGTGTTTCTGTGTCTGAAACCACTCTTTGGATATACTCATCTCATCCTTTGATGCCTTTCCAAATGTTAGAAAAAGAAGATGCTATTTGCCGCTCCAGCTTAGGCTGTGCCATAGGTGGCAGAAAAGGCCACCTTTTTTAGATTTCTATATACTCAACGGGAGGGAACTACTCCCTACTCTTCCTCTCTTTAATCTTTTATCTTCTCACTAGTGCTTTGATGAGAGTAAATCAGGAAAAGGACTTGGTGGGCAGAATAAACTGCATTCTGTGTGTCTCAGTGTCTGTGTGACAGCTCTGCACATGTGGGCATCTCAAACTTATGCACAAACCTGAAATTCCTAGTTTCCTTTCCCACATCTGCACTATTTATAACACTCCCCCTCTCTGCTAATGGCAAGTGCATCCTTAGCTCATTCTTCCAACTTTGGAGACACCTTCTTTATCTTATATCTCACTTTCAGCTTGCCAGGAAATCCTATTGGCTTTATCTTCAGAATGTGTACAGAATCCAGGGACTGCTCATCGCCTCCCTTGCCATCTCCCTGTTCTTGCCCCTCATCATCTCTTGCCTCGATTATTGCAATGGCCTCTAAAAAACTCTCTTGCCCTGCTCTTGGTCCCTTTGTTGACCTGCACAATAGTAGTTAGAATGATACTTTTTGTGTATATGTCAGATCATGTCATTCCTGAGCATGGAATCCTCAAATGAGTTCTCTGAGAAACCAAAGCCCACGCATGACTTTACGTGTAGTCTTATGTGATCAGGCCTTCTGTTTTTCTCTGCTCCACTTAAGTGCATGTGTATGATTTTACTACAAGTTTTCTGCAGTAAAAATACATGACTTGTTCACAGGCTCTTAAATGTAGTTATAAAGATATCTTTCTTAGGAAGCTCCAGCCTTCTGTCGGCAGAGAAGGTAAAGTTTTGGGAGGAGGCAGAAGACTTGGGCTTCCCTGGTGGCTCAGCTGGTAAAGCGTCTGCCTGCAATGCGAGAGACCCAGGTTCTATCCCTGGGTCAGGAAGATGCCCTGGAGAAAGAAATGGCAACCCACTCCAGTATTCTTGCCTGGAAAATCCCACGGATGGAGGAGCCTGGTAGGCTACAGTCCATGGGGTTGCAAAGCCAGACACGAATGAGCGACTTCACTTTCCTTTTCCTGCGGAAGACTTAAGCTGTTTTCAGTATTTTTTTTTTCTCACTGCCCCAGGGGATAGAAGGTTAAGAGGATACAGGAGTCTGTAAATATTTAGTTGTGGGTGATACGGTGAGTCTAGGAAGGGGTGTAGCTCTTGTAGTTGGTGGTGCAGCTCTGGGTCTCCTATCTCTTCTGGGAGGTGGTAAGGCTTCTGTGGTTGGTTCAGCACATGTGATGGTTGAGGCAGGTTTGGAAATTTTCTCAATACTTAGTGGTAATTGGTACAACTCTGCTGGTGGGTTTCTTGGAGATTCTTTTTTTTAAAAAAATTTATTTGTTTTGGTTCATGAAATTTTTTTTTATCATATATCAGACTTTTACTAAATATCAGGCGACATAGGTGATAGAAACGTTAGAAATTAAGCCTCTTTTCAGGAGTCATACTTTGTTGTACAACAGAAACCATATGGGAGAAATCCTGTAAGTAAAATGAGCATCAGGAAATTTCTGTCAGGGTAACCATCATAAATCAGAGATTCCTCTCAGTATCCTGAACATTCAGAAACTTTTAAAATAGCAGTTGGACTCCTGTGAGCACACCCTGAAGGGCGATGATCACGAAGACGGCAACATATGTGGAAGGCTTTATCCAGAAGTGATGTTTTGGTGAATGTCAGATTAGTGATATAAAGTATAGAACCTTTAAAAAATATTTGAAATACGTGAAAGCTTCTTAATAAAAATTCTCAGTGAATTTGTACTGAGGAAAACATTTATATTAGAAGTCATGTTGCAGAAATCTGATTACAAAGTTGTTTTTCTTTTAAAGCAACCTACAAATGTCTAGGTATATGAAGCTTTTTAAAAAGCACAAATAAATTGAATAATGTGACATCATTAAATACACATAAAGAGTCCTTTCGTCTGTAGGACTTATATGTGAATGTCAGTGTGTTACAGAACACAGATGGTGGCTGTTTCATGTGCATGTGAGCCCATCCATAATTGACTGTAGTGAAATATGTCGCCTGATTTAGTTCAGGAACTTTTATGTATTTGAAGATACTTCTCATTAAGTCCCAGTAGGGACTCCAATCATTAAAAGACAATGTATTTAAGTGTAATAGTCTTTTAAAATTATAATGTATCTTTTCCTCCTGTTTTTGAAAGGATATGGATTTTATTGAACTAATCCTTCAGAAAGAAGCTAAAAATATTTTTGTAAAATTTGTAACTCTCTTGTGGTCAGCCAAATTTTACATTAGTGAAAGCCACTTAGTCGTGTCCAACTCTTTGGGACCCCATGGACTATACAGTCCGTGGAATTCTCCAGTCCAGAATCGATGGAGTTGGTAGCCTTTCCTTTCTCCAGGGGATCTTCCCAACCCAGGGACTGAACCCAGGTCGTTTGCATTGCATGCAGATTCTTTACCAGCTGAGCCACAAGGGAAGTCCAAGAATACTGGAGTGGGTAGCCTATCTCTTCTCCAGCGGATCTTTCCAACCCAGGAATCAAACCGGGGTCTCTGGCATTGCAGGTGGATTCTTTACCAACTGATCTATCAGGGAATTTTACATTAGGGATACATTTATTTATAGGAAAACCGCTTCCCAGGTGGCTCAGTGGTAAAGAAGCCACCTGCTAATGCAGGAGACGTGGGTCCGATCCCTGGGTTGGAAAGATCCCCTGGAGTAGAAAATGGCAACACACCCCAGTATTCTTGCCTGGAGAATCCCACGGACAGAGGAGCCTTGTGGGCTACAGTTCAGGGGGTCGCAAAAGAGCTGTACATGATTTAGTGACCAAACAACAGTGACAACAATGGAACACAGCAGAGGATGCAAGAGAATAATTTAGCTAGGGGATAAGCATGTGAAACAGCGGCAAGTGCTGAGATATAAGTGTTAGATTGTACAGGGGCAGTCACTGGGCATATGAGGGGAGGCATATGAGGGTACTGTTTACTGAGTACCTAATGAGTGTCAGTACTACCCTAGTAATAAGAGTTCTTCAAAATCATCTCTTCAAATATTCTCTTTTATCTCAGTCTGAAATTCCTATAAAAAGTATGTTGAACCTTTTCATCATCTATTTCATGTTTCTTAACATCTTTCGTATCTTTCTCCTCTAGCTTTTTGCTATACTATATATTCTGTATAACCCCTTAAGGTTCAAATTCTAGTTTACTGATTACGTTCAAAGGCCATTTAAACTCAATCTTCAGAGCTGAGACCAGTCAAACTCTTTAGGGCAAAGATTCTTGCTATGTCATCTCTATATTTTTCAGTTCAGTTACTCAGTTGTGTTTGATTCTTTGCAACCCCATGTACTGCAGCATGCCTGGCTTCCCTGTCCATCACCAACTCCTGGAGCTTGCTCAACACATGTCTATCGAGTTGGTGACGCCATCCAATGATCTCATCCTCTGTTGTCCCCTTCTCCTCCTGCCTTCAATCTTGCCCAGCATCAGGGTCTTTTCCAGTGAGTCAGTTCTTCCCATCAGGTGGCCAAAGTACTGGAGTTTCAGCATCAGTCCTTCCAGTGAATATTCAGGACTGATTTCCTTTCAGATTGACTGGTTTGATCTCCTTGCAGTCCAAGGGACTCTCAAGAGTCTTCTCCAACACCACAGTTCAAAAGCATCAATTCTTTGGATCTCAAATTTTTTTTATGGTCCAGCTCTCACATCTGTACATAACTACTGGAAAAACCACGGCTTTGACTAGATGGACCTTTGTCACCAAAGTAATGTCTCAGCTTTTTAATACGCTCTCTAGGTTGGTCATAGCTTTTCTTCCAAGGAGCAAGTGTCTTTTAATTTCATGGCTGCAGTCACCATATGCAGTGATTTTGGATCCCAGCAAAATAAAGTCTGTCACTGTTTCCATTGTTTCCTCATTTATTTGCCATGAGGTGATGCCATGGTCTTCATTTTTTGACTGTTGAGTTTTAAGCCAGCTTTTCACTCTCCTCTTTCACTTTTATCAAGAGGCTTTTCAATTCCTCCTCGTTTCCTGCCTTAAGGGTGGTGTCATCTGCATATCTGGGGTTATTGATATTTCTCCTGGCAATCTTGATTCCACCTTGTGCTTCATCCAGCCTGTCATTTCTTATGATGTACTCTGCATAGAAGTTAAATAAGCAGGGTGACAATATATAGCCTTGACATACTCCTTTCCCTATTTGGAACCAGTCTGTTGTTCCATGTCCAATTCTAACTGTTGCTTCCTGACCTGTATACAGGTTTCTTAAGAGGCAGGTCAGGTGGTCTGGTATTCTCATCTCTTTCAGAATTTTCCATAGTTTATTGTGATCCACACAGTCAAAGGCTTTGGCATAGTCAATAAAGCAGAAATAGATGTTTTTCTGGAACTCTCTTGCTTTTTCCATGATCCAGCGGATGTTGGCAATTTGATCTCTGGTTCCTCTGCCTTTTCTAAAACCAGCTTGAACATCTGGAAGTTCACAGTTCATGTACTGCTGAAGCCTGGCTTGGAGAATTTTGAGCATTACTTTCCTAGCATGTGAGATGAGTGCAGTTGTGCAGTAGTTTGAGCATTCTTTGACATTGCCTTTCTTTGGGATTGGAATGAAAACTGACCTTTTCCAGTCCTGTGGCCACTGCTGAGTTTTCCAAATTTGCTGGCATATTGAGTGCAGCACTTTCACAGCATGATCTTCCAGGATTTGAAATAGCTCCACTGGAATTCCATCACCTCCACTAACTTTGTTTGTAGTGATGCTTTCTAAGGCCCACTTGACTTCACATTCCAGGATGTCTGGCTCTAGGTTAGTGATTGCACCATTGTGATTATCTTGGTTGTAAAGAAGGCTGGGGCTGAATAATTGATGCTTTCAAACTGATGCTGGAGAAGACTCTTGAGAGCCCCTTGGACTTCAAGGAGATCAAACCAGTCAATGCTAAAGGAAATCAACTCTGAATATTCATCCCAAGGACTGATGCTGAAGCTGAAGCTCCAATACTTTGGCCCCCTGATGCAAAGAGCTGACTCAATGGAAAAAAACCCTGATGCTGGGAAAGATTGAGAACAGGAAGGAAGAGAAGGGGACAATAGAGGATTAGATGGTTGGATGGCATCACCAACTCAATGGACATGAGTTTGAACAAACTGCCAGAGATGGTGAAGGACTGGGAGGCCTGGTGTGCTGTAGTCCATGGGGTTGCAAAGAGTTGGACATGACTGAGCGACTGAACGATAAACAAATGCTTTGAGTAGTAGAGTTCTCAGGTTATTGAACTCATCATATTGGCAGAAAGGAAGTCTGTTTCCTTAAACAGTTAAATGAACACGTGGTTGTCAACTGATCTTACCAGGTACCCAGCCCATTTCTGGCAGGATTGGCGCCTTTCTTTTGTTCTCTGCTAGTAATCAGTTCATCTCTTTGCTCTAATGTTAATTACATGACCTTGACTCTTTCATTGTATGCTTGCTACTGTAGGGTAGTAGTTTCCAAGGGCAACGACCCTGAACTACTGTGGGTGAAAAGTCCCTTGGCTGTTGGGAGCAGATGGGACCCAGAATACAGGAGGAGAGATGGATGAGGGAATTGGAGGCAGAACCAGAAAGATAGACTCTGAAGGCCTGATATGTGACCAGTTGATGTTATGAAACGTTGGTTTCAAAATAGGGAATGAAGTCTTTGTTCAGAATGATGTGATGTCTTAAGGATGGGGTAATAAAAGGAAAGAACCATAGTCATTCTTTCCAATAGTTTAATGTAGTTAGAAAAGGGAAATGAATTGGTAGAGCATAACTTGGCATGAGCTCATTTCAGAGATGGGCAATGGATGTGGTCTGGAGCTGATATTATAGACTGTCCTTCAATAAATCACTCATTTGCTGTGATTAAGTTTACTGGGTACCTTCCACACCTGCGATATTTTGTATGGTATCGGTGCTTTCCTAAATGCTTTGTCAGCTCCCATCTAAAATGGGGTTTTCCCCACAAATATGTAATATAAACTTATAGGACACACAGCTAGACAGATCTGTAATATGCACAGGCACATACACACGCACTGAGTCAGGGGATGGCATATTTTCTGTAATTTGGCTAATAGACCTGCTTGCTCCAAACTATGGGCCCTGCTTTTCTTCCTATATTTGTGTCTTTGAGTCAGTGTTTCTGAATCAAGGCATGATTTGTTGGTAGGGAAGATCAAGGCTTTATATCCACGACCATCATTACCATATTAACCTGGACTATATCACTCCATTAGTTAGCTTTCACCTACTGGAAGATAGGAATGTAAAGAACTAGGAGATGAAAGGTAAATGTGTATGTGTGTATATGCTGGGAGTGGGGTTAAGATAAACTAAATTTAGTTGCCTTATAGAAGTCCTAAGATGATGAGGAACAGTGATTAGCATTACCATGTATTTAGCCTTGATATTATTAAACAGATTTATTTCTCAGTTCTGAGGCTAGAGGTCCAAGTTCAGGTGCTAGCGTGGTTGGGTGAGGGCCCTCTTCTGGATCACAGACTTCTCATTGTGTCCTCACCTGGCAGAAGGGGCTAGGGAATGGGCACTCATTCCATTCATGGGGCCTCCATGCTCATGACCTAAGAACCTCTTAAAGGCCCCATCTCCTAACCCCATCATCTTTGGGGTAAAGTTTTCAGCATGCGAGTTTGCGGGGGAGACACACACACTCAGGCCTGCACTCACCACACCTGTGTATTCTGTTGATACAAACGCTTTCCACCTCTAGAGTAGGTAGAGAGTGGTTCAGTCCATGGCATGTGAAGATCTGCCTTGATGTGCTGTTTACTTCTTTGCTTCAGGTTCTGCAAAGTGTAGCCTTTAGTTCCTAGTTCCTTTCGAATAGTGCATTTTTCAGAATAATGGGCTCAGTGTTGCTTTAGGGAACACATTGTTATGTGAGAGCCATAGAAAACATGATCTAAAAAGGGGACTTCTAATTTTCCTGAGGACTTGAGTAAATAGTCAGAGGGAAGGGGCCAAGTTCTACCTGCCTCACGGCAGGCATTGCAGGTTTTGGAGCACATCCAATCCTGAGAGTCGCCCGCTTGTCCAAGTTCAGGTTGACAGAAAGACAGAGCCTTATTCTTTGGTCTCCCTTGGTGAGGACTATCAACAAGGAACTTATATGTCATGAAATAGAACCATTCACTCCAATAGAAGATATACATATTTGGGTATTAAATTCTTTTCACCATGTTTTTGAAAAATCGAAGTAAAACTAGTATTCTGTTTTCATTTTTCTTTTATAACTAAAGAACATTTGTTTTTCACCAAGGCTTTATATTGAGGATGTAACTAAACTACGCCACCACTCCCCACCCCAGTTTGAAGGAGGATTAGTACAGTGGATGTTATAAAGCAGGTATGAACAGTTTGAGGGACTAGAACCAATATTAACTGATAAAAAACAACTTCCATCTAAATCATCATAAAAATGTTTAAGTAAAAAAAAAAAAAGGGAGGAACGGGGCAAAGGGGTTTTCAGATTGAACAAGATCATCACATTTTATTTAATGCATTCAATTCTGGCTGCTGCTGTTGCTAAGTCACTTCAGTCATGTCCGACTCTGTGCGACCCCACAGACTGCGGCCCAACAGGCTCCCCCATCCATGGGCTTCTCCAGACAAGAGCACTGGAGTGGGTTGCCATTTCCTTCTCCAATGCATGAAAGTGAAAAGTGAAAGTGAAGTCAGTCGCTCAGTCGTGTCCAACACTACTTCAAATACAACTAAGGAGACAGCAACAAAAACTCAGTCTAATTGTAAAGTACATTAATATCATGGATCGTCAGGAAGAATCAGATAGGAGCAATCAGGGTGTTGCAAGTCCTGATTACGCAGAGCTGTTAATCATGAATCATGCGAGCTCCAATCATTATGTTCTCAATTCTGGCTAGGGTATACCAAAATGGAAAGAGGATAACTGTAAAACAAAACTTTCACTACAGCCCACTGCACACACCTGTGTTCCAAGCCCACCCCCATCCCCCTAATGCTTCCAAACTCAACTGTTTGCCAGCCTGTTGGGCTTGTCTACGAAGGAGCACGTAGATCTCTTTAATCCAGTCTTTGTTATAAGGCTGGTATGTCTGGGTATCAGCTCAGTAAACAAGGCCAGGTCATCAATAAAATCAAACAACTGACTTATATCAGATGTGATAGAGGGGCTGTTGGGATTCATTCTCTTCAGATGTTCTTCATACATTTTACAAACACCTTCCATATGCTCATTCACAGATTCATAGTCAGCGCAAGTTCTGTCTTCTGGTCTCTTGGTAGGCTATACCAGCAAGGTGGTGTGAGACATCACACCAAAGTCTCCCTCTGCAGCCGATGCCGACTCCGCCACCACACACGAGCATATCTTCTGCTTTAATTTTTAACTGAAAATCAACATTAATATATAATTTATGAGTTGGGTAATTAAATGATAATTTAAATGAAAATATTAGGAATTTTAATGGTAGATCTGAAAAGAAATTATGTGCTGATGTCCTGGGGGATTGTCTCAATGATAGTATTATTTAGTTAACTGGTATGACTTTCTAGAATGTAGGAACTCTCCCATGAGGAAGGCCCTTTCTGGAGGAGACTTGAAGTTGGCTAGGTTCTCTTTTGAAGAAAAGGCACATCCAAGCCATCAGGAGCAGAATGGAAATCTGTCCAGGTTTCTAAGAACATGGCAGTTCTTCAGGATGCAGGCCTCCTCCCGTTTGGGGACATTTAACATCCTTGGTCACTGGGTACCAACTGCCAAGGTCCTTTCTCATCAGCTCTTTCCCTTTTCCTTGTAAGTATGCGCAGGTCCCCACCAACATAAAAAGACCAAAATATCTAACAAAAGCCTCTTCATTTTCCTCTTCACTGCAGTAGAAGAGATTCCCCATAACTTTCTAATTTCCAAAGACCATGACCCCTTCTGAGTCCTCATTCTCCCTGACCTCACTACAGTTCCTCATGAGTTCTACACAATTGTGTACTATTATTATTTAAAATTATGTATTTTTATTTTTGGCTCTGTGCTGATTCTTCATTGCTCTGAGTGCTTTCTCAAGTTGCAGTGAGCAGGGGCTATGCTCTAGGTGCTGAGCACTGGCTGCTCATTGTGGTGGCTTCTCTTGTGGAAGAGCTTGGGCTCTAGGGCGTGTGGGCTTCAGAAGTTGCAACGTGTGGTCTCAGTAGTCGTGGCTCCCAAGCTCCAGAGTATGGGCTCAGTAGTTGTGGCCCATGTGCTTAGTTGTTCTATGGCATGTGGGATCTTCCTGGACCAGGGATTGAACCCATGTCTCTGGTCCAATCAAATCTGCATTGGCAGGTGGATTTTTTATTTTTTAACCACTGAACCATCAGGGAAGCCCACAATTATGTATTATTATTGAATTATTGTTTAAGCTCTTAAATTGCTGCTGAATTCCTCATGTGTTTGAAACTGTCTCTCTAAATGTCTCGAGGGCGGGATCTTATATTTCTCTTTGCCTTTAATAATATTCAGGACAATGTATTTAATATTTAATTTGTTAGTTGATTTTTTTGGTAACTCATTGGACTGTTTTAATATTGAATCTGTAGGAAAGTTCTTTTCTGTTTTAATCTTGAATCCCCACTGCTGATTTTACATCCTAATTGTATATGTGAAATTTGTAGTTCTTCCTTTTTTTTTCTTAGGGCAAAGGTGAGACCCAGATTAGGTCTTTATTTAGACCTCTCCTCTTAGTCTTGCCTCAGACAGAAGAGCACATCTATGTTCATGCACACACTTGCACATACACACATATTCACATGCCTGGGAACATACCAGCCAAGCTGAGAAAGAAGAGTGAGGAGCAGCAAGCGACTTAATGCAAATAGGGGTCAGTTCAGTTCCTTTGCTGCCTGTCTGGTGATGAGCTTCTCGCCTGAAGTCTTAGTAGTAACTTCCCAGTGTATTTCTCATTGAATGTTAAGGCCCACAGAAAAAGGCACAAACATAGAGAAATAGGGACCAGCAGGAGTGTAGGTGAAGAGACCTAAAGACAGAGATCCAGGCAAGGAACTACAAAGAGAAGCAGACACCAAAGCAGAGTAGGCTGGAAGGCAGCCAGGGAGGTTGGGAGCCAGGAGGAAGCTAGGGAACAGGACACCAACTCCAAAACTATCTCTGACAGGGGGAATTTAGCCTGCTTGGAGGATGGGGTTAGGTGCAGGGCAGGGAGAGCACTGGGAAGGAGAAGCAGTTTTAGGAACTGGATGTTCCTTGGGCCTGGGAGCTGTGCCCTGTTCAGTGGTGGCCCACTCCAGGCCTCCACACACGAGCCCGAAATCTTGTTCTGGTAGCTGAGAGCTGGGGCCTGGCTCCTCCCCTACAGGAGCTGGGGGAAGTCCCAAGACCCCTGGGAGACTCTGGAGGAGGGGGTGGGCTAAGGACAGGCTGAGGCCAGCTCTGTCCTCCAGATGGGTTCATCCAATGTAGTGGCTGCTCTGGGGGCAGGCACAGTGGGGGCCAGGGGTTCCGCAGTGGGCTGGGGCACTGGAGTTGAAAATTGGCGGATCTCCTGGACTCTGGCAGTTTTGGGACGCACTGAGGAGGTGTGTCCAGGAGTCAGGGGAACCTCATCAAAACAGAACATGGCAGTTTTAAGTTGGTAGGGCTGGTGCCGCATGAAATCCAGAGCCTTAATGCCCTGCTTAGGGGCTCCCGAGGCCCTTGGGATTGGGTCTTACTAGGGAGAGTTCAGGCAGCTTGGGGGGAAAAGGGTGAGAGGAGTGGGTTGTAAGCAATATGAGATGGAACACGTATATTGGGTGAATATTTCCAGGAAGAGGGCAGTGAGGGGGTAGGAGAATGGTTTCTGGGCCGAGGGCCAGGACCAGGTGGAGCTTCCACCATATACCTGTCCTCTCGGCTCTGAGGTATGGCAAACAGCTCCCATCCCCTCCTCTGAAGCCTTGGTGTTTCAAGGAGTCCAGCCAAAGGGGCCGCCCCGTTCACTAACCCATGGAGGAATCCTCGAGAAGAGGGCTTAGGAGCCACTGGGGTTGGAGTCTTAGGAGTCGTAGGGGGTGGGGTCTTGGGAGCCATTGGAGGCGGGGTTTTAGCTGTCACGTGAGGCAACGTCTTGTAACTCCTGCCCCCTGGTGGCTGCATGAAGTTGCAGACTTCAGCCCCGAGGCTCAGAGCATCCTCTTCTGGACCAGACTCTGCGCTCCCAGCCCAGAGTTTTTCATCCAGGTTTTGCACCAACGATAGCAGCTCCGGGTTGGGCGAGTTCTTCATCTCCTCATTTCCCGACCGGAACATCTGCTTTCAGGTTCCCCGATGCCAGGCCTCCTGGAGGATGCCCGTGCGAGCAGTTGGCACGGAGATGTGTTGCTCCTGGGTGCTGGGGGGCTGAGGGGCCGCGGAGCTAGGGGCAGGCGCTTCTGGGCACTCATCAGGTCGCAGAGGCGACGACAGAAAGAAGTGGTGGAGGTCATGGCAGCTCCGCTAGCGGGGTCAGGGGGCTCTGGGGCTCCGCCTGGTGTAACAGGACGATTAGGGGCTGGGATGTATAGGGAGCTGGAGGGGCGTGGGGTGCTGGGGGAAGCAGGGACTGGCATGTGGCTGGGAACCCCTGAAGTGAAGCTGGGCACAGGAAAGGTAACCTGCGGAGGAAACAGGAAAGGCGATGGGGCGGCGCTGAGGCCTCCCGGGCTCTCATTTGCCCTCTTGGGAACTAGGGGCCGGAAAATAACCGAGGTGGTACCTGACCGCTGCCCCTGTTAACCGGGAGTAGAGGGCCTAGCTGAACGGTTAAAGATGCTTGGAGCTGAGGTAGAGGTTCCACAGCCAGGGAGGAAGAGGTCTTGGGCTGGCTGCAGGGGCTGGGTGGGAGCAGAGCCGCCTCTGGTGGAGCGCTTTATGGCCGAGGTGGAGGCTGTAGGCCCTGCCCGTTGAGTGTGGCTGCTGGATCTTCCTGGGCCAGCTGCTGCGTGATGGAGGCTGTGCGCTGGCGCTGCTGTTCAAAGAGTTGGGCCCCTTGCCCGGAGGCCTCACTCGGCTGCCCTCCCAGTCCCCGGCCCTCTGCTGTGCCTGAGCTCGGCCTGGTAGCTCCATGTCTAGGTAAGGGCTAGTTGTCCCAGTTGGACTGGTTGGTGAGGCTACGGGCATCAGAGAAAGACTCTTCGTCCACCTCGGACTCACTGGTTGGAGGCAAGCCGCCCTCCTCCTCAGCGCTGGTCCCGGCAGCAGCCCCAAAGCTCACTAGGGGGTACTTCTTGGCTCTCTGCTGACGTTTCTTAAACATCAGTACCCCCTTGGAGTGGGGCTTGGGGGCTGCAGAGAGTAGGGATGCAGTCTCTGGCATTTGGTCTTGGCCTCCCTCACACTCCTCTCTTGGAGGCTCTCTGCCCTTTGTAGCTTGACTTGTTTGGCCTTCTGGGCATAGGTGTTGGTAAGATCTTCTGCCACTGGGTGGGGAACAGGCCCCACCATAGGGGTGAGATGAGGGCCAGGCTGGAGGGGGCCACAGGGCAGCAGCAGGGCCTTGGCAGGGCTGGCTGAAGAGTTGTCCCATCCTCCCAAGATGGGGAGCTCACGTGACTGTCACCCTCGCTGCTAGGGCCGAGGACAGCAGGTGCCGGCTCTGCAGGGCTGTCAGACCGGTAGACCTCATCCGCTGGAGCTCCTGGAGGGGTGGGCCTTGTGGGGCCTCAGCAGCGGGGTCGGCGGGGCTTTTCCTGGGTGACTGGGCCGTCAGCATCACTGTCTGTCTCTCCTTAGTAAGCCTCACTGTCAGGGGGCGAGAGGAGGCGCCTGGGCTGGAGAGGTGGGGAACTGGAACTCTTGGGGGCTCGGGACTCTGGAGACACGGGTCACAGTGCCTGAAGCTCACCCGAGGATGGCGGTCACACAGGCCCCTCGTCCTCTACCCACGGCACAGTGAGGACAAGCTGACTCTCTGAGATGTCGACGAGGCTCATGGCACTGGCATGAGAGAGGCTGGTGCAGGAGACCCCATTAATGGCCAAAAGCTGATCCCTCTCTTGGAGTCCTGCTCTGCCTGCCTGGCTCTGTCTTCAGATTTTCCCATGCGTGAGCACACACGTTAGGACCGGAAAGATGGTGAACTATGCCTGGGCAGGGCGAAGCCAGAGGAAACTCTGATGGAGGTCCGTAGCGGTCCTGACGTGCAGATTGGTCGTCCGACTATGGTGCCAGGCAATCTGTGTGAGTTAGTTACATCCGCTCAACAAGTTATTACAATGGCATTCCTCTTTTCTCCATTCTACAAATGAAAGAAACTGAGGCTGAGATTAAACTACCCAAGTTAGGGAACTACAGGGACAGATCTTGAACACATGCTGCCTAGAAGCGAAACTGCTGCCCTTTAAAGTCTAAGTGCCCCGGCGATTCCCCAGTGGTTCACTGATTAGAATGCTTGCATCGTCACAGCCAAGGGCACGGGGTTGGATGCCTGGTCAGGGAACTAACATCCTGCCAGCCACATGGCCCAGCCAGAGTAAGTAAATGTACAAAAAGTATACTACATCAGAATAATCATAATTTTTAAAAATCCCCAAACCAGAAAACGTTATACTTTCCATTCTGCAAGTCTTATGACCAGCAAAGGTCATGGGTGAGAGAACCTCCAAGACGGAAATCAAAGGGGCCAGAGGTCAGCAGGAAGTTGCTACAAGACTTTGTCTAATATGTCATTGGAAGGAGAGTTACTAAAGATAGTTCAATCACATCTCGGTTTGGGGTGGGACCATAAAGTTACCACGGCATCTCAGGGGAAAAAAAAAAAGGAAGTACATAAGAATCCTCAGAAGCTGCCGCAGACGGTCATCATAGAAAAGAAACTAGCGTACGTGGTAGTTATTATTCTTATCATAGGTGGGTCACGTTTGTTCAGATCACAGGAGCCCAGGGGTATGGATGGATGTTAGTCACAGTAACAAAACAGTTTTTGACTTGGCTTTTGAAAACATTTGAACACGAGTTTTCAGTCTGTTCCTCCTTTCTGAGACACAGCCTGAGAGATACACCAGGCAGAGTCTTTTCTAGCAACTTCAACTGCAAAGCTCTCATTTTCCTAAACTCTTAAAGCATGTGCTGTTTAGCGTTACTTTTTCCACTCCTCATCTCCTGCTTACTGCTGCACTGCTCTCCTTAGGCTGCTCCTTCCAGAGTGAGTGTCCAGGCAGACCAGTGACCTCTCCAATCACGGCTTCAGTGTTTCTTCTCAGTTCTTATCTTGCTTTGCTTCACAGCTTTTGCTCCTTTGTTCATTTCTTTTGGGTTTTGTCACATTTGTCCCTTTCTAAATTTCTAACATGGATGGAGGAGCCTGGTGGGCTGCAGTCCATGGGGTTGCTAAGAGTCCGTCACGACTGAGCGACTTCACTCTCACTTTTCACTTTCATGCATTAGAGAAAGAAATGGCAACCTACTTCAGTGTTCTTGCCTAGAGAATCCCAGGGATGGGGGAGCCTGGTGGGCTGTCATCTATGGGGTCACACAAAGTTGGACACGACTGAAGTGACTTAGCAGCAGCAGTCCCCTTCTAAATGTCTAATATGGTAATGGATAGTTGGGAGTGTGGAATCTGGAGCAAGACTGCTTGGTTTTAAATTTCCATTCTACCATTTACTTGTTGTATGCCTTTGAGCAAAGTGTTTAACCTCTCTATGCCTTACTTTTCCCATCTGTAAAATGGGGACAATAGCGGAAGTACTCTATATGTTTGTGAGGACTGGATGAAAATTGTCTAATACAATAAATAGTGCTCCGTAAATGGCAGCCCTATTTCTCGGTTCCTTAATGCCTTTTGTGAGCTCTGCTTCCTCTACCTTTCTCTTGGAGTTCTCCAAGTTTCTGTTCTAACCCCTTTTGAGTTTATGTGTATCCATTCCCTTCCTTCATCTCATTTACTCCCAAATGACTTTAATTACTGTTACTGTACTATCAAAATCTTTGTTTCCAGCCCAGACCGCTTTCTTGAACTCCAGGTCCCTGCTTTTGGCCTGGCTTGGACACCAGTCATCACATCTCAAGCTCTTAATGGCCAGAACCCATTTTTATTTCTTTCCAAGTCATCTATCTGCCTCCCCTTTCACTTTCCCCTTCTTGGTCAGTGGCACCGTCTTCCCCATTGTCTAAGCCAGAACCAGGAGTTACTGTAGATTCATTCCTCCTGGTCCTTATGCCCTACATCTAGTTAAGCACCAAGGCCTTTTCATTTTGTTCTTTAATCTCTCACATTTCTTTGTCCTCCCTAAAACACTGCGTTGAATTAGGCTCTCACCGTCTTTCGCCTGAACAATAGCGATGGTCTCTTCTTGACTTTCCTGACTTTGGTCTCTCTTTTCAACTCATCTTAGCCTGGTGCCACAGTGACCTCTCAGCGCGCAGTTTGGGTTGCTTGCCTCTGTTGCCTAAAGCCACTAACTGGCTTGAAGTTCATGTTACTTGGTATGATGTAACATTGGGGCCTGGAAAAATTTTCCATCGTTCTCTCCCACCACTACCCTATGCACACTTTCAGTAGTCCTGGAGGTGTTTGTAGCCCCATGAATAACCCTTTCTTGAATGCTTCCATGTAGTCACTCCTATTTCTTCTTCTTGAAATGTCCTCCCGTTTCACTGTCTACCTGGTGAACATCAGTGATTTTCAACAAGGGTCGCTATTGGCATTTGGGTGGGACAGTTCTTTGAGCAGAATCAACCCAGTATTACTGAATGCTCAGCATGCACGGTTCCTGATGCTGAATGCCAGAAGCAGTTTCCTTCCCTCTTCTGCTCCTCCCCTGCCCCACCAGCTCAGTCATGTAAGAACCGACACGCTCTGCTCTCATTTCCAAATGCTTTTCTAAGTAGGAATGCCCCTAGTAGAAAGCAGTTGTATGTATTCTTTAAGACTTAGCTTAGGCCTTATCTCCTTGGGGAACCATGCCTGATACCTCAGCTACTGACCGATTTGAGTGCTTCTATCTCCCTGGATTCGCAGAACCCCACACGTTTTATATTCTCATTGTTTTCTATTTTCTCACTGGGCTGGCAGTTTCTCTAGGAAGAACTCATCCCTGCATCCCCAGTGCCTAGGATATAATAGACACTCAATTAAGTATTGTCAGGCGAGTGTATGCTCCTTGGTTCTGTCTCGTCACAACAAAGATTTGGAGTGACGGACAGTAAAGCCCTCGGCGTGCCACTGCTCTCAGCTCTCCAACGGACCGTGTTACAGCTCTTAGACAAATCAGTGTCAAGGCTCTGTGTTACAGCTCTATTGTATTTAGATAATAACAGGAAAATCCATCCTCAAGGCGTGAGGGCATGTCGGCCCAAGGATGCGAAGAGAAGAGCACTCCAGCGCATGGGGAGGAGGGGGGAGAGAGAGGGAGAGAGCCCCCCAGCCCTTTGGCTCCTCTTTTTATGTCCCCCCTGCCCTGGGCCGGCCCTATTTAAATTGGGCTAGCCAGGAGTGTTGTTTATTCTACCTGAGGTCCTCACTCTGGTCGGACCTTCCTTTGTTCTATTTCTCACGGTTCCTGATGCTGAATGCCAGAAGCAGTTTCCTTCCCTCTTCTGCTCCTCCCCTGCCCCACCAGCTCAGTCATGTAAGAACCGACACGCTCTGCTCTCATTTCCAAATGCTTTTCTAAGTAGAAATGCCCCTAGTAGAAAGCAGTTGTATGTATTCTTTAAGACTTAGCTTAGGCCTTATCTCCTTGGGGAACCATGCCTGATACCTCAGCTACTGACCGATTTGAGTGCTTCTATCTCCCTGGATTCGCAGAACCCCACACGTTTTATATTCTCATTGTTTTCTATTTTCTCACTGGGCTGGCAGTTTCTCTAGGAAGAACTCATCCCTGCATCCCCAGTGCCTAGGATATAATAGACACTCAATTAAGTATTGTCAGGCGAGTGTATGCTCCTTGGTTCTGTCTCGTCACAACAAAGATTTGGAGTGACGGACAGTAAAGCCCTCGGCGTGCCACTGCTCTCAGCTCTCCAACGGACCGTGTTACAGCTCTTAGACAAATCAGTGTCAAGGCTCTGTGTTACAGCTCTATTGTATTTAGATAATAACAGGAAAATCCATCCTCAAGGCGTGAGGGCATGTCGGCCCAAGGATGCGAAGAGAAGAGCACTCCAGCGCATGGGGAGGAGGGGGGAGAGAGAGGGAGAGAGCCCCCCAGCCCTTTGGCTCCTCTTTTTATGTCCCCCCTGCCCTGGGCCGGCCCTATTTAAATTGGGCTAGCCAGGAGTGTTGTTTATTCTACCTGAGGTCCTCACTCTGGTCGGACCTTCCTTTGTTCTATTTCGCGGGCTTTTCTCTTCCTTATCTTTTAGCCACCACCATTTTGGATTCCTTTTTCTATTCTGAAGGAATGATGCTAAAGCTGAAACTCCAGTACTTTGGCCACCTGATGGGAAGAGTTGACTCATTGGAAAAGACTCTGATGCTGGGAGGGATTGGGGGCAGGAGGAGAAGGGGACAACAGAGGATGAGATGGCTGGATGGCATCACGGACTCAATGAACGTGAGTCTGAGTGAACTTTGGGAGTTGCAGATGGACAGGGAGGCCTGGTGTGCTGCGATTCATGGGGTCGCAAAGTGTCAGACATGACCGAGCGACTGAACTGAACAGTATTTATAGAAAAAGTGAATGGTTGTGTTTTCCTTGGAATATAGTTATCTGTTCCTCTAGCTTATTTGCCTGTTTCATATCAGTATACCTTTTCTTTTCAAATAGATTGATAGACATTTGAAGGGAGACATTTATACTTTTTTTTTTTTTTTAACTAGTACTAAGCATATATAGGAAGTTTGGAATAAATGTGCTAAACTAAATGAAACATTTAGAAACTAGCTGTTTCTCTGAGGTTAAGCTTCATTTCTTTTAATCATGAAGGTCATATTTCTAAATGTGAAAGCATGTTTGAGAGTTTCTCCAGGCTTTACTCATTTGTTCCACTAGTCTTCTAGTTTAGAATTGGGTGCAGTAGTCTAGCTATTCTGGCTTAAGAATTTAATTTCTGTGGTTAGTAGGTGGAGAATACCTTTTTGTTCCTGCAAAGACCGTATAAAGCCTAGTTGGGAATGGGGAGGTGGATGGGGATGGTGCAAAGACACAGTTTGCTGTCTGAAATGCAGATGAGAGCCGTGGGGGAGATGGTGCCTTCCACCTCTGGTTGGATTTGTTGACATCTCAGTGGACATGCCCTAAGTTATCCGGAGACTTTTCCATGCGCCTGTTCCCCCAGCCACTTTCTTTTGTGTCTGTAGTCTATTTAGCAGTCTTTGGGTCAACCCTGGGACAAGACAACCTTAGGTAAGTTACTGCCTTACTTCAGATACTTCTTTGGCTTCATGTTGCCTCTAGAAGGGATTTTCAATCAGAAGTATGTAGTTTTTTAATCTTGGATCTCACAAGGTTAAACTAAGCCCATGACTCCACAAAAGAGAGCCAGTTTCATGACTTAGTTACTTTGTTTCTTGCCCATAAATAGTATTTCCTACTTTGTTCACTATGTTTCTTCTCTAACATAGTTCTCAATTTCTTTTGACATTTTAAAATTTGAAATTTATTCTTAAAGCTGTCACACAGAGTAATCAAAACATGTCTCAGGCTGAGAAAGAAATCCTGAAAATATTTTAAGCAGTAGCAATATCAATGGAAAATGAGGGCGAGAGGTGAGGGGCAGTGGACCACCTGTGGTAGCCACTGCAAAAGAGAAAACTGATTAGGATACATAAATTCTAACATGGCTTTTCAAATTGACAGTTTTATTGAGATTATTGTACAGTCTCATTCAGTTATAAGAAATACTGTGAGTTGTTGTTTAGTTGCTAAGTTGTGTACGACTCTTTTGCGACCCCATGGACTGTAGCCCGCCAGACTCCTTTGTCCATGGGATTTCCCAGGCAAGAATACTGGAGTGGGTGGCCATTTCCTTCTTGAGGGGATCTTCCTCACTCAGGGATCTAACCCACATCTCCTCCATTGCAGGCAGATTCTTTACTGCTGAGTGCCCAAGAAACACTGTAGAGAAACTTTATATTCTCTGCCCAATGGTAATATTTTATAAAACTATAATAAGCTCAATTACCCTACAGCTCAAATGGTAATGAATCTGCCTTCAATGCAGGAGACCTGGGTTCGATCCCTGACTCGGTAAGGTCCTCTGGAGAAGGGAATGGTAATCCACTCCAGTATTCTTGCCTGGAAAATCCCATGGACAGAGCAGCCTGGTGAGCTACAGTCTGTGGGGTCACAAAGAGTGAGATATGACTGAGCGTCTAACTACTGCTACTACTAAGATCAATTGATACTGACTGTGATACAAGGTACTCATCTTATTCAGGTTTCCCAGTTTTACTTATATTTACTAGTCTCTGTGATCTTAAATTTCATCATCCCTTTTTGTCACCTGTGTAAGTTCATGCATTCACCGCCACAGACAAGATACTGAATGGTTCTGAAACTGCTAGGATCCCTCATGTCGCCCTTGTATAATCATGACCACCTTCCCTCCTTACCCCTCCCAATACTGTATTCCACCTCTGGCCACCACTAATCTGTTGTCCATTAATTTTTCTCATTTAAAAATGTTATTATATATGTGGGATTATGGTCTGTGACCTTTTGGGATTGGCTCCTATTGATCAGCATAATTTCCTAAAGATCCATGCTGTGAAAATAGTTTGTTCCTTTTAATTTCTGAGTAGTATATATTGCCGACTTAGGCATACACACATGTAAGGGTGCACGCAGACAGCAGACTGTGCTGTCTTCAGCGTTCAACTATTGAAGACATCTGGGCTGATTCGTTTTTGGCTGTTATAGATAAGGGTGTGACCAATAATATACAGGTTTTTGTGTGAACATAAAGTTCTGTTTCTCTGTGAGTGGGGAAATACCCATTAGTGGAATTACTGGTGGCAACATGTATTTAGTTTTTAAGAGATTGGCCCAACTGTTTTCCAGAATAGCTATATTATTTTGCATTCTTAACAGCAGTGTGTAAGTGATTAGTATCTCTATATCCTTTCCAAAATTTGGTTATGCCACTGTTTTTTGTTATAGCCATTTGAATGGTATATTGATATTTCATTATGTGTGTGTGTGGTTTTTGTTTTTGTTTTGCCTTGTAATGTTTTTTGGATACATATTGTGTATATATATTATACTTTCATTTTAAATTTAACTTGGAATGAACATCTTTCCAAGGCATTAAGTATTTCTTTCTATAGTAGATATAACAGCTATGTAGCATTCCAATACATGAACCACAGTTCTCTTTGTGAGTTAATTAACCTAGAACATAGTATTTGTCTCAGGTATAAAACACAGCCGTTCCTTGTATGTATATACAGTTATCCCTTGGTATTCATGGAGGACTGGTTCCAGGCCCACTGATGGACCCTTGGATCTGTGGATGTTCAAGTCCCTTGCATGAAATGGTATAGTGCAGTCAGCCCTTTGTATCTTCAGGTTCCACATCTGCGGATATAGAAGACTGATTGTATTGTGAATTGATCACCACAGTAAATCCAGTTAATATCCATGGTGGTTTTAATTTGCATTTCTAAAGTGGTTAATGATGTTGAACATCTTCCCATGACCTTATTTGCCATGCAAATATCCTCTTCAGTGAAATGTTCATGTCTTTTGTCCATTTTCTAACTGGACTGTTTGAGCGTTCTTAATATATTCTAGATACTAGTCCTTTGTTGGATATTTTCTCCCAGTCTGTAGCATGCCTTTTGATCTCCCTCACTTGGGCTTTCACAGAGGAACACTTTTTAATTTTGATGTCTAGCATGATAAAAAAAAAGGTCTTAGTCTGTAATGTCCAGTAGTCCCTTGAGAATCTAAAAGCTGTAAACTCTTGTCAGAAAAATGCGCATCACACAAAATTTCATGCCTAAATTTTGCTGTTCACATATAAAGTTCATCAATGAACTATAAGGTGTATGAATCCACTTAATTTGCATTAATCCTGCAGAAGACTCTGGGGAGAGTTACTTTTCTTTTGTTGAAGTAAAAAGTGGAGAAACTCTATAATTTACAAAATAAGAGAAAGCTATATTAGCCAGGCTTTAGTCTGTTGAGGACCTAACTCAAATGCCTCTTTTTTAGCAATATTTTCCTTGACTACTCTGGGATACATTGCCAGATTGCTGCTTTCAGCTTCTTGCGCTGAACAGCTCTGCCAAGAAAACAGTCTTTCTTGTACTGAATTTGAGCTTTAAGGCATCAGCAAACGAGTGAACTTGTGGGCATTTCACACCTGCCAGTTCAGTTTTAATAGCATGACTCTTTACAGTATGTGACTGATTTTTCTTGCTCCATTTCCTTGTTTTATAGGATGAGTGCAAAATAAGAAAATAGAAATGAGATGCTGGTGGTGAAGCAAGGGTTGATAAATTTGATATGATCATTATTTGTGCCCAAGCAGAGAACTGTCAGCATCAGTTAGTTGTATTAAACTTGATCATGCGTTCTATTAAGATGGAAAAGTAAAAAGCTCACTGTCAGAAAAACTGGAGTATATTTTGTTTACATTCTGACTCAAAGCAAACATGAAATTAGGAATATTGTTAGGTCTTTGGCAAAGGAGTCTCACCCCCTGGAAGTCTGCTGTTCACTTTTGTCGCAGATTTTTAAAAAATTTTGGCTGCCCTGGGTCGTCTGTTGCTGCACAGGCTTTTATCTAGTTGTGGCGAGTGGGGCTCCTCTCTAGCTGTAGAGATGTGGGCTTCTCATTACTGTGGCCGCTCTTGTTGCAGAGTGCAGGCTGTAGGGCATGTGGGCTCAGTTGCCCTGCAGCACGTTGAATCTTCCTGGACCAGGAATTGAACCCATGTCCCTTTTCTTCTTAACCACTGCACCACCAGGGAAGTCCTTGTTGCAGATTTAGTATGTGTTGTTTTAGGGATGACTTGTGTGCTACATAAGAGGTCAGTGACCTTTACTCCCTCTGGTTTCCAGACCTGTTTCTCTAATTTATCTAATTCCTCAGTGTTTCATAAAAATATCATGTATCCAGGTCTGTCTTCATGCTGAATCCTCCTTTTTCTCGTTCTATGTAGGTAACTCATTTATCACTTCATGTGCGTCCTATACTATCGTGTTCTGCCCGCTCAGGGGTATTACTCTTTTACCCTTAACTTTTCATGGCCATAGATCTTATCCTGGCCAGGTTGTAAGCTCATCCATGCTAGGGACAGTATTATATATACACTTTATGTATTTTATTATCCCTCCCATGACAGCCTGCATAGCGTTGTACAGTGAATTGACTTTGACATTAGAGAGGTGCTTTAGAGCTATCTTGCTAATAAGGACATTGATGCCCTGATAAGATGGAACTTGCCCACAATGCTTGAGTGATTGAGCTTTGCATTGACTATGAAGGATACACTAAACAGATTAATAGCAAAAGTGAGCCGGTAAAGGGAATGTTCCATTGATGTATAAAAAAGCTTTTTGAGGGCTTAATCACTCTGTGTGCAGATACATCCTGTGAAATACAAGCAAGTGTGACTGGTTTGGCAGAACATTTTGCTAGCAGCTAGCTCCTGCTCCTCTTTGTACTTTACAAAGTCCTCTAATTTAGGCTGTCCCATTTCAGACCGACTGGCTCCCCTCCTTCCTCCCACCCCCAGTCATTGGAATTAATGAGATCCTTTTGAATGGTTATTGTGTCGCCTGCTTTCTCATCTTCAGACATTTCCCCACACTGAGTTCACCAAATAATTCTACTCTTTCACATCAAGCTGCTTCGACCTGCATTAATCAGGTAGATAACTCCAGTCTGAAGCAGGTCTGTAGACACTGCTGTGTATTCAGCAGTACATTTATTTCTGAAATCCTTTTTTCTTGCCCATTCATTGTGTTGGGATGGAAGGTTTTTACTTGGACTTACCTCATGTTTAACTGTTCTTTTCTCCTTCTGTTAGTATAACAGTTGGAAATACAATTAAAATTCTATACTCCAAGGTTCAGTGAAGGAGCGGTGAATCAAGATTTCTGTCTCCAGTGCAGCAGGTTTCAAACTAAGGTAGCAATAGAATTACCCCAATAGTAATTGCGCTCTGCTCTTTGAAGTTTCAGAGTGGAGGGGGAATATTTGGTTCTGTAAAATCAAATACAATTCTGTGGAGTTAGGACTTTCCTGGTGGTCCAGTGGTAAAGAATCTGCCTTGCAGTCCAGCGGGACATAGGTTCATTCCTGGTTGGGGAACTAAGATCCCACATGGCACAGAGCAATGAAGCCCATGTACCCTGGAGCCTGCATGCCACAACTGCTGAGCCCACACCACAGCTGGAGCGTCCGTGCACCTCCATGAAAGATCCCACATGCCACAAGTAAAGATCACGCATCCTGTAACCAAGGCCCAACGCAGCCAAATAAAAACATTAATGAAAATCCTGTGCAGGTTGACGGCGTTATAGTGATGTGGTACAGTGCTCTTCAGAATTCCTGATACCTGGGAATTCTTCAGGGCTGCCAGATGAGGCTGAGCTGAATAGACCTTCTTCTTACCCGTTCACCCCAATTACTGCCAAATCATTTTGATCAGTCTAATATGTAGAGGTTATGAATGATTTTATTTGAAATAAAGATTCAAATGCTTAAAACACCCTTTCTGTACGCTTCATATACAATGATTGGACTTCCCAGGTGGCACCAGTGGTTAAGAATCCCCCTGCCTATGCAGGAGATGGGAGAGACACCAGTTTGATCTCTGAGTTGGGAAGATCCCCTGGAGGAGGAAATGGCAACCCACTCCACTATTCTTGCCTGGGGAATCCCCTGGGCAGAGAAGCCTGACTGGCTAGAGTCCATGTGGTCGCAAAGAGTCGGACAGGACTGAGCATGCATGCATTGTAATATGCGATGATGATAAGTGATAGTTACAGCTAGGGTTTATTATGTGCCCATTACGTGTTTTCTCTTTTTACTCTATCAAATCTCTTAATCATCCCAACGTCTTAAGAGATAGGTACTGTTACTGATTCTACTTGACACATGGCCCAGGGATGCAAGTAACAGGCCCAGAGTCACACAGAATAGGGTAGAACTGGTGTTCAAACAGTCTGTTTCTGAGCCTATACTCCTCGCTATGAGGTTCTTACAGCTTTTTAGCCAGAAGAATTTCTGTCTTTCAGATTGTAGTAATGTTACAAAAGGACTGTGCTGAGGCCAAGGAGAGCATGGGCTCTGGGGTCAGACAGGCTGGATCCACATGCCTTGGCCACAATTAACCTCTTGGTTTCATTCTCAGTCAAGTGGCACAACTTTGCTGAGCTTTTCTTTGCCCTTGTGAAGTGGAGACAGGGATGCTGGAGGCCGTCCTAGCTGAAGAGGGCAGGTATCAGGAAGGCCCTTTAAAGTGAAGCTCCTTAAAATGGGGACCACAATTCAGAGGTTACAGTAGTGGAGAAAAGATTTGCCTGGGGTTCTAGTTTTTGAAAATGAAATTAAAATTCCGAAAATATTTATAAAATTTATATTTTATTCCTTTGGCTGAAAGGCAGCAGAGCATCACGGCTAGAGCTTACAGTTCTGGAATGGCTGTAATACCAGCCTGGCCTTGTTCAGGGTGACCTAATACACAGTTTTCAGCTCCGTTGACTCTTAGATTGAACATAATGTGAATCATGTGTATGTGAGAGATTATGAAGGAGGTTTTGACTTTTTTTGGTACAACTTATACACTGGGACATTGGTGTTGTCTTACTTGATTTGCAAAGCATTATTATAAGGGTCATTTTATTAGAAATACCCAAGATTGTCTTCTATTTTCTCCTAGGTGGCAAGAAGTTACTTGTATTCCTTTAATGTTGAAATTACTGTCTTTAAGCTTTTATCTTATTATGATTATTTCTTTTTACTTGTTAATGTATCTCTGTCACACTCTCTCTGATAGTTTTGTATGTGACTTGAAATTCTCCAAGCTGGTTTTAGAAAAGGCAGAGGAACCAGAGATCAAATTGCCAACATCTGCTAGATCATCGAAAAAGCAAGAGAGTTCCAGAAAAACATCTACTTCTGCTTTATTGACTATGCCAAAGCCTTTGACTGTGTGAATCACAAGAAACTGTGGAAAATTCTGAGAGAGATGGGACTACCAGACCACCTGACCTGCCTCTTGAGAAATCTGTATGCAGGTCAGGAAGCAACAGTTAGAACTGGACATGGAACAACAGACTGGTTCCAAATAGGAAAAGGAGTACATCAAGGCTGTATATTGTCACCCTGCTTATTTATCTTCTATGCAGAGTACATCATGAGAAATGCTGGACTGGAAGAAACACAAGCTGGAATCAAGATTGCCTGGAGAAATATCAATAACCCCAGATATGCAGATGACACCACCCTTATGGCAGAAAGTGAAGAGGAACTAAAAAGCCTCTTGATGAAAGTGAAAGAGAAGAGTGAAAAAGTTGACTTAAAGCTCAACATTTAGAAAATGAAGATCATGGCATCCGGTCCCATCAGTTTACGGGAAATAGATGGGGAAACAGTGTCAGACCTTATTTTTTGGGCTCCAAAATCACTGCAGATGGTGGCTGCAGCCATGAAATTAAAAGACACTTACTCCTTGGAAGAAAAGTTATGACCAACCTAGAGAGCATATTCAAAAGCAGAGACATTAGTTTGCCGGCTAAGGTCTGTCTAGTCAAGGCTATGGTTTTTCCTGTGGTCATGTATGGATGTGAAGAAGGCTGAGCGCTGTAGAATTGATGCTTTTGAACTGTGGTGTTGGAGAAGACTCTTGAGAGTCCCTTGGACTGCAAGGAGATCCATCCAGTCCATTCTGAAGGAGATCAGCCCTGAGATTTCTTTGGAAGGAATGATGGTAAAGCGGAAACTCCAGTACTTTGGCCGCCTCATGTGAAGAATTGACTCATTGGAAAACACTTTGATGCTGGGAGGGATTGGGGGTAGGAGGAGAAGGGGACGACCGAGGATGAGATGGCTGGATGGCATCACGGACTCGATGGACATGAATCTGAGTGAACTCCAGGAGTTGGTGATGGACAGGGAGGCCTGGCATGCTGCGATTCATGGGGTGGCAAAGATTCGGACACGACTGAGCGACTGAACTGGACTGAAGTTTTCCAGTACTCAAACTCTCTTCTCAGTTTTATTTAACTTATTTCATGCTCAAAAAAAGATTTCCAGCATTATTTTAAGCTTATTTATATTTTAGCTAAAATATCTGGTAACCACACCAAGCCAAAGCAAACAACTACAGAAAAAGTTTTGGTGTATAGAATAAAATTGTTAGAGGGTAGATGCTGGCATTGGGTTGGGGGAACAATGAACATGGGAGATTGTTTGTAATTCTGTAAGTGGTCTGTTCATTTAAATATTTTTGTTTAGGTAACTTGCTTTGCAGTTAACATTGTAACTGGAGGGACTTGTAAATGAAGGTTTAGATAACTAAGTAGCATTTTCTCAATGCTACTGAATCAGTGGACATGAGTTTGAGCAAACTCCAGGAGTCAGTGAAGTACAGGGAAGCCTGGAGCACTGCAGTCCATGGGGTCACAAAGAGTCAGACATGACTTAGCGATTGAACAACAGCAGCCGTGAGGGTTCTCTGAGATGATGCTGGTAAAATACGTAATGCAGTACTTCACATACCATTATCCTTCTAAATGTAGTTGTTTATAGTATTGATAAATATTTGACCATTATCTGTTAATAGGTTGTGTCAGAGGCAAACACACCAATTTTTAGCATATTGAAGACAAAATTAGCCATGGTTTTATATTGAATCTTTCTTAGAATATTTCATTTAGATGCAAAAACTTGAGAAACCCAGAACTTCAAAGAATTGATTTTTTTCTGTATTAGTTAAACGTTACTTTTAAACATTCAAATATTCTTTTCACCTGTTGAAAATAGTCTAATATTTTTCTTTAGAGTTAACTAGCAATCAAAGATATTGGAATAGTATGTGTTTTTCAAAAAATATCAAAATATTGAATTTTTTGTATCTTGATCTTTTCACAAGATTGTTTCCTCTTTTGGGAGTAAAATTAAAAGTTGTGTCTCTCTACTGAGACCCCAAATTAGTCCATGGTGTCTGCCAGCAAGAGTAGAACTGTATTGGCTCTTCAGTTTCCCAAGAAATATTTAAAAAAAAATGCAGTATGATATAAAAATACTCGAGTCTCAGTGTTTTAAATTGCAGGTGGAGAACTCGAGCATTAGAAAATGAAGCGCAGTGCATGACACTTCACTTCCGTACTGCAAAGCTACAGCACGTGAAGGACTTAGGCAATTGTGACTTGTTTAGCAAATACAAATGTTTTATCATTAAACTTGATGTAAAAGGAGGTGTCGCCACATTTCACCATGCAGCTCTTGCAGCTCTGCAAGTGAACACAGAGCTTACTGCTTTTAGCTATAACAGAGGAATTAATTTCAGAAAAGCGAGGATATACTTTTTAATATCTGATTTGGTTTGAAGTTTTAGTTGAGGATATATTTGCTTGGACTTTGTTCTTTACAGCTTAAGCAGGTGATCCTGATTGAGGTTTTATAAGTGTTGGAACTGAGGTTGAAAACTAGGAGGTTTTGGTTTTAGTTTATTTTTTCAAACAATGAAATATAGTTTTTCTGAAAAACAAGAAAACTGCTGCTCAAAATGGTTCGTAACTATCTTCACTGAAAACAGGCAAAAGGTAAACGGAAATAATAAAATATGAGTTGTTGAATATCAGGTGAAATGTAAATATGTTGTTTAGCCCTTGATATTTTGCTTTTCGTTTGGATAATTACAGACCAGAGCCAAGGCGGGCATTTGATGAAGTGGGCCTTGTACTGACTGGAGACCCTGGATCCTTCACAGAGCTCTGCCAGGTTGGATTCTGTACTGCACTTCCGCTCACATGGGCCTTTTCACCGGATAAACATACAACTCTAGAGGCTCTGGGGAGCACCCTGCACTCCACAGGTCATGCCTTAGTTTACTGAACCCGGAGGAAGACGGGCAACCAGCCTAACCATTGTGGGGAAGGCTTGCTTACTTTATAGAGCAGAGCTTCAGAATGTTGTCCTGTACCCTTAAGTATGAAATGTTAGCATGTATCCTTTACTTAAAGTACTTATTAATAAAACATGCTACTGTAGCATGGACATGAATTTGAGCAAACTCTGGGAGGCAGTGAAGGACAGGGGAGCCTGGCGTGCTGCAGTCCATGGGTTGCAGAGTCAGACATGACTTAGTGACCGAACAACAATAACTGCTGTAACAGTGTATATTCTAAAACATACCTCAAATCTAAAAAGCTTGTAAGGGTTAAACATTGTAGTAAAAAATTTTTTTAAATAACCGCTTTGTTCTCACTAAAAGCATTGACATGTAATACATGGCAGAGTAATATAGTGATAATGTGCCACTGTTTTGAAAATCTGTGCTTAGTAATCTTAATGCTGTGTAGTACTTTGGCTTGAATGTCTGATTCCAAGTACTGTTTATTTTGAAATTGGCTTTGAAGTGTCATAGCTGGAAAAGATACCATACTATGGTAAAAAAAAGATTCTAATTGAAGAAGTGAGTGCTGGGTGTACTTATAAATAAAGGGATTTATATTTTAATCCCATCCAACAATTATACAAGAGTTTGTTTAAATGTAGCTAGTAAATTCCCATTTTTCCTGATGTTAATAATTCTTCCTTCAAATTAATCAGAAGTTGTTGCATTAAAAAGGAAAATAAAACCCATGAAACATTTGGCAAGGTTAAAAAAATATATTAGAAAGCCTTTCCCCAAAATTTAAAGCATGTGTGTATGAGGGCTTTTGTAGATGGCAAACTTTATAAATAATTTTTGCATCAAAATCACAAGATAAAAACATACAAATGCTTTTTCAGAATGTTTTTACAATGGTGTATGCTGTAAATCCCATGGACGGAGGAGCCTGGTGGGCTGCTGTCCATGTCGCCAAGAGTCGG
Organism: Madoqua kirkii; assembly: GCA_006408675.1. Taxonomy (NCBI): domain Eukaryota; kingdom Metazoa; phylum Chordata; class Mammalia; order Artiodactyla; family Bovidae; genus Madoqua; species Madoqua kirkii. The sequence continues at coordinate 5,374 of SJYC01055527.1, read as the reverse complement.
ACACTACTGAGTGACTTCACTTTCACTTTTCACTTTCATGCACTGGAGAAAGAAATGGCAACCCACTCTGGTGTTCTTGCCTGGAGAATCCCAGGGATGGGGGAGCCTGGTGGGCTGCCGTCTATGGGGTCGCACAGAGTTGGACGCGACTAAAACGACTTAGTGTACTGTCTATAACCTATTTCTTTTGAGATGCCTTTTCTTTTCACTTATTAAATATCACCCCTTCTAGAAGGGATAGGATATTTATTTGAAAAATATTTTAAGAAAAATCTGCTATAAACAGCCAGTTTAAATCTTGGAAAACCCAGCAAAAGTTTGGAACACTTCTGTTTTTGTTAGAAGATTAGGTAGTACATGTTTGGCAACTTTTAAAAATACTTTGTTGCGATATAACCAACACCCTTTAATGTGGTAAAGATTTTTATGGTCATTTCCCGTCTTTTTGCAGCGATTATAAAGATTTGACTGCATTTAAAGATCTCATTTCTATAAAATTAACCACACTGACATCCTGTGAAACTGTGTGCTGTTGGCTTCAAGTTCTTTGTTACGATATCTCACCCATGAATGACACAATGAATGGATTTTGCATTTGTGCTTTTTAAACTTCCTATCTGAGAAGTTGCCCCATCAGGGTTGTATTTTGAACATTATTTGTTGAAGCAGTAATGCACTCTTCAGAAAATCTTCACATTCTCACCCAAAGTGACTTTTTAAATGTATTTTATCAGACAAATTCTAATACCATCTGTACTTTTCTCTAACTCTATGGCAAGTCTTCCATACAGCTTAATTTGTCCTAATAAACTTCTTAAAATATTCAGTTTTAAAAGTTTTGCTCATAAAGGAACGTGCTTTAGTTTTTATACTTGGTGTTTTTCACTTTGTGTTTTGGCCATTTTTCTTAGCTCTGTGCTGACCATCGAATGCATTCATTTCTTCCACTATTAAGTAGAAATCTTCAAAGAATCTTCTGGTTTTATTATCAAGTTTGGTAAAGTTTTATAAAAGATTAGAATTGTGTATGGCATGACTGTTAACAGGTGAAAAATGACTAGTATTTTGAGACACAGCGTACATTTAGTGTGAGAGTCATGGTACATGGGCTGTGGATATACACTCATTTGAAAGTGAAAGTCGCTCAGTCATGTCCGACTCTGCGATCCCATGGACTACATAGTACATGGTATTCTCTAGACCAGAATACTGGAGTGGGTAGCCTTTCCCTTCTCCAGGGGATCTTCCCAACCCAGGGACTGAACCCAGATCTCCCACAGTGCAGCATCTTCTTTACCAGCTGAGCCTCCCAGGGAAGCCCGACATGGTTTACATTTTATTTATTTACTTTTGGTTGCACTGGGTCTTTGTTGCTGAGTGTGGGCTTTCTCTAGTTGCGTTGTGCGAGCTGCTCATCATGGTGGTTTCCCTTGTGGAGCACAGGCTCTGTTCACACCGGCTTCAGTAGTTGTGGCTCATGGGCCCTAGGGCGCAGGCTCGGCAGTCATGGTGCAGGGTCTTAGCTGCTGCTCAGCCTGCGGAATCTTCCTCGCCCAGGGAGCACCCCCTCCCTGCGTTGTCAGGCGGATTCCATCCACCGTCCCACCAGGGAGGTCCTACGTTCATATTTTAAATGCCTTCTTGGTCATTTTGAATCTTGGGGGCATGTACTTGTCAGTGCTCTCAGGTTGGTCGTTATTTTTATTTCATAGTGTAGCTGATGAACAGTTCCTTTTGGGACTGGGAGTCTCAGTTTTGTCATTTTTGTGGTTAGTGTTATTTTTAATTTGAACTTTTTTTCCTGGACTCCTTAAACCACTCATCCAATTTATGAGGTTAGTTTCATTAAAAATTGTTAATGATAACCTGGAGGCCCATTTAAGTGTGTCCACATGAACTGCCACAGGGCCCAAAGCGCTGAAAACGAGGACCAAGGCGGGGCCCGGCTGTCAACCCTTCGGCCTTGTGATGCCCTCGGCCTTCTCTCCAGATGAGCATGGAAGGTAACTTGTGACCCAGGAAGGTGGCCAGCGCCAGCATGTTTATGAACTATTAGTAAAATGTGAGCGAATTGATTTTATAAAAAAATAAAATAGAATTCTTTGTATTTGTCCTCTGGGTCACGTGTGTCCTCTAGGGATTACTGTACTCTAACGTCAGAGTTCAGGTGCTCCGTGTCTGCCTTCTTAAGAGACAGCCCCAAAGTACTGCAGCTGGTGGTGGCCTGGGGGCCAGGGCCAGGTTGGCCTGGTGAACAGAGCTGTGTCCCAGAGGATGCAGGTGGGAGAGAGGAGGGGGGATGGGGCCCATGAGTCTCCTTGTTAGCCCTCCTCACAGTTCACATGCAGCCCACTCTTCACTTTCTTCCCATCTTTAGGTGTCTGTTGTTCAGCTGTGAGCTCTGGGAGGGGTGGATCACTTCCTGGTCATGTTTGTGTGATGCTGAGCCCATTGAAGGTGTTCAGTGAACCTCTTTTAAATGATGCTCCTTTTGTCTAAGCTGCTAGCTGGTTTCTGGGTTCAGATGGGGTGTGTACAGCTAGTGGAGAGGCTGGTTAGGCTGACAGTGGGCTGCCTCCCTCCAGAGAAAGCTTTCAGGTCCTGAGTAACAGGTCCTAGGTCTGTCTTGTCACCATAGGCTCCTGCCCCGTCCAGCCAGGAGTGGATTCTGGCCTCAGAGTAGCCTAAGTGATTAACTGAAGCAAAACTCGCCACATGCTTGTGTTGCCCTTTCTTGGCTTTCTGAAATATATCGATAATTTCTGTTTGGGAGCAGTCAGTGGGATAATGTTGGGGGTGATAGGTTTTCCTTATTGTAGATATTGATGTGAAAGAAGAAAGGGGGAAGTTATTTTATATGGAGAGCATCTTATTCCTTTGTTCTTAGTTTTGACTCCGCAGTTTTTCTATCTCTTCCCTCCATGATGTTAACTGAAAGGCAGGATACAGCTCTACTGGTTGGTCACATGGGGACTCCTCCAATAACTCTCTTGTTTGTTATTTTCATTGCAGTTGCGGAAACCATGGAGCTGAACTGCAGCGAAGTACCTCTGTATGTAAGTGCCTACGCCCTGGGCTGCAGGCCTAAGTGGCTCATTCTTGGACTTGAAACCCGCAGGACCAAAGTGGGAAGAAATGTTTTGCTTGCTATTGAGTTGGGACTTTTAAAAACCTGCACACAGCATTACTGTCTAGTTCAAGGTTTTGCATGGCGACTTTTAAAACTGGTTGACTCCTGGTTCCAAAGTCTAGGTTTTAATGGTATTTCCTGAGTAACTTTTAACTGTATAACTTCTGGAAGGCAGCTCTGCTCATCACTATACCTCCAATGCTTAACTGTATTAACTTCTGGACTCAAAAATACTCAGTTTCTCTCTGGATGATTTTTGAACACATTATTATATGATATGCTGATAATAACCAAGAATGCTTTCTGTTTATATCTTTGGAAGAGAGCGGTTCAATGATAGTTGGTAACATGATAGGTAAGAATCATGAAATAGGAATTCAAAGGCAAAAGTGCTGGGACATACATAGAATAGGTGGTGATGGGGGCTGTGTGGGCAGAGCAGCCTGCTGAGGTTCCTGATCAGAAGTGCCTTCTGGGCTGACAGAGGAATCTGTTCCTGAAAGCAGTTACTAGGTATAACAGAAGTGAACCAGTTGTCTCCCCACATAGCAAGTGACAGATGATTTTCTCTACCTTCCTTATTTTAGGTATAACCTCTTTTCTTGGAACCTCTGTTGGTGGTGGGTGGGCATGGGTGTATGCATTGGAACTGGGGTTTCAGGTAGCCTTTGCATCATCCACTCATGAAATACACCAAGAATATTAAAATAAGGGTATGATCTCAGTTTAGATATATCCCCAATAGGCAAAATATCAAGGAACTAGAACAAGTTTAAATGGAATCTTAAGTCAATTAAAATATAGCCATTCGTTTCCCCTTACCACACACATCACTACCCAGGTGGTCCTCCCTCTCTCCCTCCTCCTCCCTTGCTGTGTCCTGTCCTCCCCCTTACACATTCCACTCTATTCTCTGGAGAAAAACAAAATGATAAAATAACTGAATAACGAAAAAGCTGCCTTCTGGGTTACCCAGTGTCTAGAGTGTTATCTCTAGGTTGTGATTTGGAGGTCATAAAATGAATTACAGATAGTTAGACTTGGCCTAGCCATAATTAAGATTAAAAAAAGAGATTAGTTCAAGGCTAAATTTAGACCGATTTAGTCCCAAGTTTTTAATTTTTTTTTTTTAGTAACTTAATCCTCTTTAGCTTTATCTTTCCACTCTGCTTCCCTACCTCAAACCAAACAGATCTAAAATCTAATCATGATATAAAACTTTGTAGCTTTTTAAAAAATTGAAGTATGTTTGATTTACAGTGTTGGATTAGTTACTGCTGTACAGCAGTGATTCAGTTATACACACACACATATATATATAGTTTTTTTCCTTTTTATGCTCTTTTCCATTATGGTTTATTATAGGATACTGAGTATAGTTCCCTGTGCTGCACAGCGGGACCTTGTTATTCGTCTATTTTATGTATAGTAGCTTGTATCCCAGGTGGCTCAGTGGTAAAGAATTCACCTGCTAATGCAGGAGTCATGGGCTCGGTCCCTGGGTTCAGAAGATCCCCTGGAGAAGGAAATGGTAACCCGCTCCAGTATGCTTGCCTGGGAAATCCCATGGCAGAGGAACCTGGTGGGCTGCAGTCCATGGGGACCAAAAAGAGTTGGACTCGACTTAATGACTAAGCAGCAGCAATAATCTGCTAATCCCAAACTCCTGATTTATCCCTGTTCCACACCTTTTTCCCTTTGGTAGATGTAAGTTTGTTCCCTGTGTCTGTGAGTCTGTTTCTGTTTCATAAATAAGTTCATCTGTGTCAGATTTTAGATTCTATATATAAGTGCTATCATATGGCATTTTTTGTTTTCTTTCTGACTTTATATAGCACAGTAATTTCTAGGTCCATTCCTGTTGCTGCAAATGGCATTATTTCATTCTTTTTTATGGCTGAGTAATATTCCATTCCATATCTATATCTATATATATATACACACCACATCTTCCTTATCCATTTATCTGTCAGTGGACCTTTAGGATACTTCCATGTCTTAGCTATTGTAAATAGTGCTGCTAGGAACATAGGGGTGCGTTGTATCTACTTGAATTAGAGTTTTTTCCAGATAAATGCCCAGGAGTGGGATTGCTAGATGATATGGCAACTCTATTTTTATATTTTTTGGAACCTCCATAGTGTTTTTTCTAGGGGCTGCATCAGTTTACATTCTCACCAGCAGTGTAGGAAGGTTCCCTTTTCTCTGCACCCGCCATCCCCGCCAACCCCAGGACCCCCACCT
>SJYC01055525.1:0-12145 GCA_006408675.1 Madoqua kirkii | reverse complement strand
AACCTCACTTTATTGATTCTTTGACTCCTAGAAGACAGGAAAAAATAGAGACTCTAGCCCCTCCTGGGGGCTTCCTGTGGAACTAGGACTCCTGAGGGATGGCACTTAGGAAGGCTCTTGGGCCTCTGGCCTGGGTCAGCCCAGAAGCCCCAAGGAGGTCAGGGAGGGCAGGTGACTCACAGTGGTCACTGCTTGAACAAATGTCTATTGGGCTTACCTGCTACCTTCCAAGGATTGGTGAAAATTGGGTTATGGACCTTGTCTCTTTCATTTCACAGTTTAGGGTAGTAATTGGGAAATCTTAACTTTTTTACCTATCCTTTGCCAAAAGTGTATGTGTTTGTATTGTGAATATTACCTGTATATATAAACTGCATATTCACTTGCCATGGTCATCTTTGTTTAAAAGAAAATTTAAAAAAATAAGTGACTTAACATGGGCGTGTGTGTGTCGGAGGCGGGGCGGGGTGGGTGGTGCAGAAGAATGGGAAGGTGTTGGGGTCTCAATGTTGTGTCCCTTAAAATCCATATTCTGAAATCCTAATGCCCAGTGAGGTGGCATTAGTGGGTGGGGCCTTTGAGATGTGCTTTAGGTCATGAGAGTGGAGCCCTCATGGATGAGATTAGTGTCTTTATATAAAAAAGACCCCGTTGAGCTCTCTTGCCTTTTCTACCATGTGGGGTTACAGTGAGAGGATGGACATCATTGGAGAAGCATGCCCTCGCCAGGCGCTGATGCTGCTGGTGACTTGATCTTGGACTCCTCAGCCTCCAGAACTAAGAGACATAAATGTCTGCTGTTTATAAGTAACCTAGGTTATGGTATTGTATTATAGTAGCCTGAATGGACTAAGACAGGAAGGAATGGGAGAAGGCATTTAGGGCATTTCCTGCCTGACTAAGGTAGATTTCTGGGAGATCTGTGCTTCTCCCTGCTAGGGTGATGAGTGTTCCTGTGTTGGCCACGGTGTTGAAGGCCCTGACTGGGGAGGTGTCCATCCATTGACCCAGGGCAGACAGTGAATCTTTTGAAAGTATCTACAAACAAAAAAGAAACAGTCCCACCATTTCCCCATTAGAAGGGAACTGGTTCAATCTCTCTTTGTCTTTTATTGTTGTTTATTGCTCATTTGTGTCCGACTCGTTAGACACCCCATGAACTGTGGCCCGCCAGGCTCCTTTGTCCATGGGAATTCCCAGGCAAGGACACTCGAGTGGGGTGCCATTTCCTCCTCAGGGGCTCTTCCTGACCCAGGGACTGAATCTGCCTCTCCTGCATCGGCAGGCAGATTCTTTACCACTGAGCCACCAGGGAAGCCTCTCTTTCTCTTTGGAGGTTGCCTTATGAAAAAACAAGATGGCCTTTCCAAATGGAAATCCAGTCAGCCTGGAGTTAGTAAGCCAGGCTGGGAACCAACTGAGAATTATTAGTATTTTTTTAAAAGGCTTGTAAAATGAAAAATTGCATACAAAAGTAACTTAGAACTATAGGAGGAAACTTAAAACATGATCATAGTGTAACTACCTTCACTTGCTGACGGCCAGCATCCGCAGGGGGTTACTAGAACTGCTGCCCCTTTAAGAGCTTCTGGTAGTTAGGAAAACAAATTCCAGGTCATTTTCAAGCAACGATTTATGCAGGGTAAAGATGGCTCTGAGTTCTGGGAGGAGTGAGGATTCTGTTGAAGGACATTCTACATGCTGACCTTAACTTCTTCCAGAGTTGGCTTTGGCTCATGATCTTTTCTTAATTCTAAACAAAGTGATTTTTACTTTTTCATTTTTGCTTCAGCGCTCTGTTTTCCTGTAAGTAGGGTGTAGCCTTTTATCTTGGCCACATGATCAATTTTATGTGCCAGATTTTTTTTTTTTTTGGCCTGATTTAGGCAGGAGGCATTTTGATTTCCTTTTTCCTCAGCGTATTTCTTTGTTCTTTTCTGACTTGCTCAGTAGGTATGCCACTAGAGCTTGATACCCCAACGTGAAGACTCCTTTATGCCTCCAGGAAGGTCCGTCAGTTCATCCTAAAGCTGTTAGCTCAGGTTTGTATTTGTGATTGGCCAGCAGGTTCAGTGACCACCGCAGTGTCACCGTCTGGCAGAACTCCCAGATGAGCCAGGAGGCTCCAGCAAGGTGTTAGGACAGCTGGTTCACTGGGATGTCATCTCATGCATCATGGCATCCTGGGGTTCCTGCTCTGCTGTTGGTTAATATTTGGTAGATGCAGGGGGAGAAGATAGGAGGTTCATATACATAATTTGCGTAGGGTGGGTAGAGCACCTTTGAGTATGTGGAAAGATTTACTGTTTTGGTGTTTTGGGAACTGAGGTACTTAAACATTTTAGAACTGTGATGTTTCTGTACTTGTGGCCTGTGACCTCTTTTCTTAGGTGACATTTAAATCTGTGAATTACTTTGTCTTCATAAAACATTTTACACAAGCAGAAGATGTTTTATATACTGAAAGCCATTGACATGTGTGGACAGAAGCCACTGTGTCCTTGTTAAAAATAACTTTAAAGATACACCCTTCCTTGGCCCTCTTACTTTGAGTTACATCCCTCCCCACTCTGTTCTAGCTGTTAACAACCTGTGTTACTCAGCCGATGCTCCCACCTTCTCTGTTGACTGTATAGCTTCACACTTCCTGCTCAACCCCTCTCTCCTTCCAGATGTGGGTTAACGGTGTGATCTTTGAGTGAATGTTAAGCAGCATGTGCACTTGCAAAGTAAGCCCTCGGTCAGTATTTATGGCCTGGACTCATCATAAACACTGTGATCAGCCTAATCCTTCCCAATTTTTCTATAAATAAAAGCCACCAGGTGCTCATTGCCCCAGCTAGGTTAGCCCTTTCTCTCCACATCTTGGAGAGATGGAAGAAGAGTTGGACATTTGACTTTAGGTATTGATTTTAGGGGATGAGAGAGAAGAAGCAGGGAGCAGAGAAGCCCACTGGAGGAGACCTTGTCTTAAAGTCCCTGCTGTGTGCCAGGGGAACTACTGTTTCTGGCCAGTCTTTCTGAGGATGGTGATTTCCAAGAGCATTTCTGAAGTTGGAGAGAGAGGAGTTTACAGACTGTGTTGTCATCCTAGACGCTGACCTCTGATGACAGGAGTGGTGCTGGCAGGGAATAGAGTGGCTTTCTGCTAGGCTTGTGAGTACATGCCAGGGAGTGCCTGTCTGCAGCCTTCTTATAAACCACGTTTTGGGAGAGCCGGGATGTGTGGCTGTGTTCTCAGGACCACGGCTTTTTGTGGTAGTGAATGCCACTCAGGTAGAATGAAATGTTTATCCCAGGATGCCTAGGTAGGTCCAGCAGCTGTCAGAGCCCTGAGTGGGACTGAGGAAGCCAAGGGTCTGTGTGTTGCACACCATCCGGCCAAGCTGCTGCAGAAGGGCTCTTTGGTGAGAGGGGCAGAAATAGCTCAGACAGGATGCAGATGAAATCCAGTGTGTTGTTTTAGCCTCTGAGGTAGACCATTCAAGTGAAGATCATTAAAAATCAACCAACCAGCCAACCAAAGAACACAAAGTGATTTTGATTTCTGTGTACCACAAGGTAAATGAACTGTGGGAAAATGAATTGTTATTGTTTAGTCACTCAGTTGTGTCTGGCTCTTTGTGACCCCATGGACTGTAGCCCGCCAGGCTTCTCTGTCCATGGGATTTCCCAGGCAAGAATACTGGAGTGGGTTGCCATTTCTCCCTCCAGGGTATCTTTTGGACCCAGGGATCGAACCCGAGTCTCCTGCATTGGCAGGCAGATTCTTGACCACTGAGTCCTGAGGGAAGCCTCTGGGAAACATACAACATCTTAAAATAGATTCTGTTCAAGTTCATACAGGCTTCCCTGTGGCTCAACTGGTAAAGAATCCGCCTGCAATATGGGAGACCTGCTTTGATCCCTGAGTTGGGAAGGTGTCCTGGAGAAGAGAAAGGCTACCCACTCCAGTGTTCTGGCCTAGAGAATTCCATGTTCTCCATTTTGGGGGCTTCCATGATAGCTCAGTTGGTAAAGAATCCATCTGCAATGCAGGAGACCCCAGTTTGATTCCTGGGTCAGAAAGATCTGCTGGAGAAGGGATAGGCTACCCACTCCAGTATTCTGGCCTGGAGTCCATGGGGTCACAAAGAGTCAGACATGACTGAGTGACTTTCACTTCACTTCACATCAAAATTCATGTATTATAATTTGTCTGTTTTCTCACCGGACTCTGAGTTGTGAGAAGAAAGACTTGGCCTTTCATTGCTGAGTCCTGGGTACCATGTCTGGTACAGAGAAGGTGCTCAGTAGACATTGACTGAATGAATGAAACATATAAAGGTAGGTGGTGCTGACACTTAAATTCTCTTGTAAAGAAATTCTAGGTGAACTGAGAAGGCTGGAGAGAACAATCTCAGTGTGTGACTTACGAGGAGGAGACATTTGGATAAAGGCCTTGGATGAGACAAGTTGTGGTTACTTATGGGAGGTCAAGGTGCTACCAGGGGAGTAAACAACTTTCTGGATAGGAGTTCTCTTCATTCCTTCTCCTTTTCCTTCACCTTCCCTTCTTGCTCCTGCTTAAATATCAGCAAATATGATTATCTGAGGATATATATAAATAATGTGTGACTTTAGTCCTTAACTCAAAGGAGGAAGACTAAAGCTCAGAATTTATGGACATATGTTAAAATCACTACTATTTTATGGGAGAGAATTTCAGGTGAATAGAGGAGCAACTATTGGGTTGGCCAAAAAGTTCCTTTTGTTTTTAAGTAAAAACCACTCCAGTACTCTTGCCTGGAAAATCCCATGCACGAAGGGGCCTGGTAGGCTGAAGTCTGTGGGGTCGCTAAGAGTCAAACATGACTGAGCGACTTCACTTTCACTCATTGGAGAAGGAAATGGCAACCCACTCCAGTGTTCTTGCCTGGAGAATCCCAGGGAAGAGGGAGCCTGGTGGCCTGCTGTCTATGGGGTCGTACAGAGTCGGACACGACTGAAGCAACTTAGCAGCAGTAGCAGCAAAAATAAAAACACACTTTTCATTTTCATCAAGAACTTTATTGAACAACATATTCACCATTTTGCTCCACTACTCACTGCCATTTTCAGGCAACTTCATAATTCCATCTTCCCAAAACTTTTTATCTTTTTGAGCAAAGAACTGTTCAAGTGCCTTTTACAATCTTCCAGGGCTTGGAAATTTTTTCCTTAAGAGAATTTTCTAAAGACCAAAGTAAATGGAAATTTGAAGGAGCAATGTCTGGTGGATATGGCACATGAATCAGAACTTCCCAGCCAAGTTGTAACAGTTTTTTCCTGATCATTAAAGAAACGTTAGGTCTTACGCTTATCCTGTTCGAAGATAATGGGTTTTATGTTGACTAATTCCAGACACTTTTCTTTGAGCTTTTAGTTGGTCTAACTGGGAGCATTACTTGTTCTAATTAATTGTCTGGTTTTCTAGAAGGAGATCATAATAGAGGACTGCCTTCCAATCCCACCACATATGTGATATCACCTTCTTTGGATGAAAACTGGCCTTTGGTGTGCTTGGTTGTGGTTTATTTCTCTTGCTCCACAATCTCTTCCATGCCACATTATTGTGCAGTATCTACTTTTCATCACTCATCACAATTTGTTTTTAAAATGAAATGCTTTCATTATGTTTCATGGAGAATGGCAGGCAGAAATAGGGTCCGAAAGGATTTTTTTGTTTAACTTATGTGGAACCCGAACATTAAAGTGATTAACATAACCGGACTGGTACAAATGATTTTCAGGGCTTGATTTGGATAATTTGAGTATGCCAGCTATCTCCTGCATGGTATACATTGATTGTTCTCAGTTAATGTCTCAATTTGGTTTCTGTCAACTTCAACTGGTCTACCTGACTGAGGAGCATCATCCAGCAATAAACCTCCAGCAAGAAACTTCACAAGTCATTTTTGACACATTCAGTCACAGCACCTTCTCCATACACTGCACAAATCTCTCTTTTTTTCTTTTTGTGTTTTAGTTGTAATTTTACCTTTCTTGAAATAATAAAGCATAACATACCCAAATGTTGCTTTTTGCTTCCATCTTCATTGTTAAAATGTCTACACAAAAATTCATCATTTTTAAAAAAATGCATGCTGATATGACAGCTATCACAACACTGACTAACAAAATTGTTTCAAATGAAGTTAAAGACAACCACACACTACTGGAGCCATCTTGTGGAAAAAATCAGATGAATTTTTTTGCCAACTCAAACATAATTTCATTTTCTTCTGGGCACATAGTTTGTAGGGCCTGGAACAAAATGAAACTGTAGGGACCCTGAGTTCAGGATTATTGAAAATCTCAAGATCGGAGCAGCAGACAGACTGGGACCCTGGACAGTCACGGGCTATGTACCCATAAAACCAGCCCTGAGGCTATTCAGAATCCTGCCTTTCCTTAAAAATTGGCCCACTGATTTTAGCATTTATTTGCATACCTTCCTACAGCAGTTATTATTGTGATGTTTTTAATTGGCAACTTTTATTTCCCTCGTTTTTCCTATAGTTATTAATTTGAGCTCTTCTGTAAGGAAATTCATATTAGTATAGACTCACGATATTTATTTTCTCCTTTGGGTTATAACCAGATATTCTTGTTATTATTTACTTGCTCAAGTTATTCCAGCTCTGGACATTAGGAGCTCTTTCGCTTGGCTCTTTGAAGCACTGCCACCTGTTTGTGTTCTTGTTGGGAATTTCTTAGTTTTTGGCACCATAAGATGTTCCGGGCTGATCTTGTATTTTCCGTGACTCAGCTGTTTCTCCAAGGAGCCTTGGTTCCTTTCTATTGGAGAATGGTGTATTGACACCAAGATCTGAGTCCTAGGTATGCTCATTGCCACTGGAGTGTCACTGCTTCCAGGCCCTCTCAGTGGACAGAGCCTGAAAATGTATGTATGTACACTAACCCATGTATGTACAACCTATATATTAACATAAACATCAAGTTCATACCCAGTCTTGGGCCCAATACCAAAAGCTTACTCTAGTATTCACCCTTTGCTTATAATTCTTTTGACTGTGAGAAACTTGGCTTTTGTTAACTACATGTATTTACTTATCGGTTCAAACTTCATACACTGGTTATTGGTAACCTGAACTCCTGTGAAACTATATATTTTCCAACTAGAGTCTAGTGCTTATGTCCAGCATAGTTTGTTCTTTATCCTGGGTAGTTTCTGTTATCAGTGGATGTTGAATTTTGTTAAATACTTTTTCTACATTTATTGAGATGATGTGGTTTTTCTTCTTTAGCCTCTTAACATGGTGAATTACATTGGTATTTGAATGTTGAGCCAGTCTTGGATTCTTGAGATGAACCCCACTTGGCTGTGATGTATTATTCTTTTTATGTATTGTTGAATTGAATTTCCAAATATTTTTTGAGTTTATTTCTATGTTCATGAAGAACACTGGTCTGTAGTTTTCTTCTTCTTCTTTATCAGGTTGGGGTGCTAGTGCAATTCCACTTTCATTTGAAGATTCCCCATGTACAAACTAAGAATTCTTTCTTTGTTCATATAAAATATGAGGAAATAAAATGGTTAGTAATATTAATACTATGATTCTACAACTAGTCTACTTTCTGACAGTGAAAGTGTTAGATCTCTCGATTTCTGTTTACCTCTCTCCTTACTGGTGAGATGGATGCTTTCTTTTTGGTATCTGAGGCACTCCAGGGCCAGTGCAGGTGTGTATCTTGTTACTAAAACTGTGCCAGGCTTCTCCAAAGGGCAGTGCCTGAAGTTCTAGCCAGCCTGAGCTCAATTTGCATAGAATTTTGCATTCATGTTAAGCAGTGGGGAGAAATGGGAAATAAGTATTTGGAACAAACATAAAGTTCAGTGACCTTTCCCCTTGAAATCATTAGCATGCTCCCATTATACACAGAACAATGGAAAAGTTCTCATAACTAGCAGAACAGAGACATATCCCTAGTACTTGCATTCCGGACTCTTACCCTTGTTCATGAATTGCCTTTCTCTCAGTGCCTTTTGGAGGAGAAATGGAGGGAAATAAGTGATATAAATTTTGTTTTGGGATTGGAGATCACGTCTTTGTTTATCTACAGAGTATAATTATTTAAACATAATGAGCATTTGCTGAGAGTACTTTTTTTAAATCACTGTATGTTGTGGTTTCCCCACATGTAATTATATTTCCTTTAACTTTTACTTACAGTGAAAGTGTAACAGCCTTTTACACTTAAGGCAACAGCCCTAAGAAAATGACACTATATGAAAACCAAATTTTTATGGAAATGCACTCTGTGGTGAAGCAGTTATTATTGTGAAAAATTCTTAACCTCCCCGCATTGGCTTTATTTGTTAGTGTGGAATACCTGTTTCCCAGTTGCCAGGCTCATGAAACCTATTGTCCAGGCATATCCTGGGGACCAGTTCCACCGTATATTCCCAAATGCCTCTAGCAGTTCTTCTAGGATCTCTCTTTTGCTTTCTTCATAATCGCTTTGTAAAATTTTTCGTTTTCATTCACTGTGTCTCCCTCCCCCTCTCTCGCCTCTCCCTTCTCTCTCTCTCCTTCCCACTTGCCCCTTCCCAGCTCCCCTAAACCCCTCTGCCTTGCATCGCTCCTTTCCCCTCTCCCCTCTCTCCTCTCTGTTGCGGGCCTGGTTTTGAGCATCCAGGGCTAGGAGTCAAATCCCAGATGCTGTAGTTTTCTAGCTAATACACTTACTTTGCCTCTTGGAATGGGTGAGGGCTGACCCAGGGCAGGGAGTGGTTGGCTAAGGGCACAGAAGGACTAGTACTTTCCAGGCCTTGTTGACTTCAGTTCTGAATAAATAGAAGTTTCTGGCAGAACTGTTTGAAGTGTGATCTTGACATGTCTGTGAACATTAACCACCACTCATAAGTCTGGAGGAAGGGAAATATGATGGTATGTTTGGAGGAAGGGGCAGGTCAGCCATTAATCATTCTGAATATGTGTTATGTTTATAAGATGGACTTTTGTAACTAGGGAAAAACATGAAAAGAAATTTTCATGATGAGTTAAATATTTTTGTTCTCATCTTGAAGGAAGGAATACTGAGTAATTATGTAACAGCTTCCAGGTTGAACTATCTTTTCCTCTTTCATTGGGCGTTTTGTCTTGCCTTTAGCACATGTGTATTAATACATGTATGCAGAATTTGAAATGGCAAATGGATATCTTTAAAGAGAAATTATTAGTTCCTCACCAGAGCAAATGAAGGAGAGAAAGAGGCTGAGCCTGTGTTGGATTTAGATCTAAGGAAGAGGTGGGAGACGCAGGTTGAGCTGGTCCTCTTATGTAAGCACTTTAACTTCAGGGAAGTTATTAACCTCCATGTGTCTCGGGTCCTCATATGAGGAGAATAATAGTACATGGCCATGTGAAGTAGTGGCATCCACGACTGGCCCGGAGTCGTCGTCGTCGTCATCTCTGGGAGCAGATAGTGGTCAGGGTCACTTGATAAGAGGAAGGACTTGCAGAAGAACACATCAGTCTCTAGGTTTGGGGACTGAGATGCAGTGAGGTGTCAATACCGTTGAGCTGCAGTGGAGTGGGGAATGCAGGACTTCAGCTCTCAGCTAGAACCCTGAGGGTTTTGATGAAAAGGCTTGAAGGTGTGATGAGGAATGAAACCAGAACTGGACTTGCCCATACTTAGGAGGCACTGAAGAATACCACTGGGCATTAAAATATGTCCAGTGGTAATTCTGTCTGCAGAATGAATGCCCAGGAAAGTCCAGGGTCAAAGGAGACAATATATACCAAGTTTATTTGAAGACATTCTTTGTGTTTGCTTCATTATCAATATGATGACATCAGTGTCAACATAGCTTCTAGGCATTTGTCCATATGTCTGTTTGTATGTGTGTGATTTAGGTAAACTTAAATTTAATCATGTGCACAAATATTAAGAGTACATGTGGTAAAATTTTAAAATATATATACTCCTGTCATCATCACCCAGATAGAGACAGAGACTATTTTTAGCATTATTCTTCCCAAAGGTAAACACTGTACTTCTATAGTAAGAGATCTTAACTGAATGTTTTTCTTCCTAACATATTAGTATTGAAGAAATACAGCTTCAGCAAGACATAAATATGTTGAGATAGAAAAGTGAAATCTCTTTACCAGCAATTAATTCATTATCACTTCTTAAAGTGAATACTAATTCATGAGATTAACTCAAGTCATTTTTCCTTTTCTTTCTCTGCCTGTGCTGCGTGGCATGTGGGCTCTTAGTTCCTCAACCAGGGATTGAACCCTTGCCCACTACAGGGGAAGTTGTAACCACTGAACCACCAGGGAATTCCTGAGGTTAACTCAGTTCCCATCATTTATAGAAAAAAATCTCTCCCACTGTGTGAGTTAGAACTTTTAGGTGCAATCTTCAGTACTGAGTTAGGCTGAATAGAAAGTCATTGGAAGATGACTGGAAACCCATGCTTGGTAGAGAGATAGGACCCGCAGCTGGAGGCTTGTCCTGCCCCTGGTGGGGTCCAGCTTTGTGCTGCTATCGCTGCTGGGCAGAGTGGCAGTCACCCCTGCTGCTTCTCTGAATCACCTCTTCAAACTCTGGGTCTTTAATGTCACTTCAGTTTCAGAGCCTGAGCAGGACTTGAGCTAAGTGTAGGTCATGTGATGGCCAAGGAGCAGCAGAGGAAATATCCATTTCCGTATTGTGAGGTAGGGTCTTGCCTGCCACCGAGACTCACACAATGGGTGACTTGCTAAAAATAGGAGAGTTTTGGATGCTGTTCAGACAAGAAAAGAAACAAAATATCCAAAAGGTGAAATGTCACAATACCTTAAAGTTGCTATTATGTCTCATGTTATTTTTAGGTCAGTATCGGCTGTAAAAATAGATTTTATCTCTAGGTCACAGAAAGACCTTTGGAAGAGACCCTGATCCTGGGAAAGATTGAAGGCAAAAGGAGAATAGGGGCAGCAGGGGATGAGATGGTCAGATGGCATCACCAATTCCAATGGATGTGAACTTGGGCAAGCTCAGGGAGACAGTGAGGGACAAGGAGGCCTGGCGTGCTGCAGTCCATGGGGACACAAAGAGTTGGACACTATGTAGTAACTGAACAATAACATCGGTCACAGCAGAACACCCAGGTATAATTATGTGCTGGGGTGCAGGTTGCATGGACCTTCTGGCCAGAGCACGGCTATCTCAATATGCTAGTCATTTTCTTAGGGAGCCATTAACGGAGCTCTTAATGGTCACCTCCTAGGAGTTCGTGCCTTGAGTAAGCAAATAAAATTGTCTAGGCATCACTTTGTGAATCTGTTTCACAAATGTACTGACAGTGCAGCGATGCCTCACCCTGTGCTAAATCTGGTGACACGTGCTAATCAGAGTTCCCACTTCCCGTGCTTGTGTGGTGTCTGCTATCAGAGCCCAGGAGAATAAAGCTTCATTTATTACAAAGAAGGAGGAAGATAATCTCCTCTGATTTAAACTGCAGGCTTATTTTAGAATGAAAAGCAGTCTGAATTTGATTCACTTGCCCTTCAGTTCAGTTCAGTTTAGTCGCTCAGTCGTGCCTAACTCTTTGCGACTGCATGGACTGCAGCATGCTAGGCCTCCCTGTTCATCACCAACTCCTGGAGCCTGCTCAAACTCATGTCCATCGAGTTAGTGATGCCATCCAACCATTTCATCATCTGTCATTCCCTTTTCCTCCTGCCTTCAATCATTCCCAGCATCAAGGTCTTTTCCAATGAGTCGGTTCTTCACATCAGGTGGCCAAAGTATTGGCATTTCAGCTTCAGTGTCAGTCCTTCCAATGAATATTCAGGACTGATTTCCTTTAGGGTTGATTGATTTTGTCTCCTTGCAGTCCAAGGGACTCTCTCAAGAGTCTTCAACACCACAGTTCAAAAGCATCAATTCTTTGACAGTCAGTTTTCTTTATAGTCCAGGTCTCACACCCATACAGGCACACTGGAAAAACCATAGCTTTGACTAGGTAGACTTTTGTTGGCAAAGTAATGTCTCTGCTTTTTAATAAGCTGTCTAGGTTGGCCATAGCTTTTCTTCCAAGGAGCAAGCATCTTTTAATTTCATGGCTGCAGTCACCATTTGCAGTGATTTTAGAGCCCAAGAA
>SJYC01055524.1:0-23291 GCA_006408675.1 Madoqua kirkii | reverse complement strand
TATATTCATTGATTAACTCTAGTAATTTTCTGATGGTGTCTTTAGGGTTTTCTATGTAGAGGGTCATGTCATCTGCAAACAGTGAAAGTTTTACTTCTTCTTTTCCAATCTGGATTCTTTTTATTTCTTTTTCTTCTCTGATTGCTGTGGCTAAAACTTACAAAACTCACCCTTGTCTTGTTCCTGACTTTGGGGAAAATGCTTTCAATTTTTTACCAATGTTTGCTGTGGGTTTATTATATATGGCTTTTATTATGTTGAGATATGTTCCTTCTATTCCTGCATTCTGGAGTGGTTTTGTCATAAATGGGTGTTGAATTCTGCTAAAGGCTTTCTCTGCATCCATTGAGGTAATCATATGATTTTTATCCTTAAATTTGTTAATGTGGTGTATCACACTTATTGATTTGCAAATATTGAAGAATCCTTGCATCCTTGAGATAAAGCTGACTTGGTCGTGATGTATAATCTTTTCAATATATTGTTGGATTCTGTTTGCTAGAATTTTGTTGAGGATTTTTGCATCTATGTTCATCAGTGATATTGGCCTGTAGTTTTCTTTTTTGTGGTGTCTGTCTGTTTTAGTATTAGGGTGATGGTAGCCTCACAGACGGAGAAGGCAATGGCACGCCACTCCAATACTCTTGCCTGGCAAATCTCATGGATGGAGGAGCCTGGTAGGCTGCATTCCATGAGGTTACTAAGAGTCGGACACAACTGAGCAACTTCACTTCCACTTTTCACTGTCATGCATTGGAGAAGGAAATGGCAACCCACTACAGTGTTCTTGCCTGGAGAATCCCAGGAATGGGGGACCCTGGTGGGCTGCTATCTATGTGGTCACACAGAGTCAGCCATGACTGAAGTGACTTAGCAGTAGCAGCAGCAGCAGCCTCACAGAATGAGTTTAGGAGTTGACCTTCCTCTGTAATTTTCTGGAAGAGTTTAAGTAGGATAGGTGTTACTTCTTCTCTAAATTTTTGATGGAATTCACCTGTGAAGCCATCTAGTCCTGGGCTTTTGTTTGTTGGAAGATTTTTTATTACCGTTTCTATTCTATACTTATGATGGGTCTGTACAGATTTTCTGTTTCTTCCTGGTTCAGTTTTGGAAGGTTATACTTTGCTAAGAATTCATCCATTTCTTCCAAGTTGTTCATTTAATTGGCATATAGTTGCTGATAGTAGTCTCTTATGATCTTTTGTATTTCTGTGTTGTCTGTTGTGATTTCTCCATTTTCATTTCTAATTTTACTGATTTGATTATATTTCCTTTTATTCTTGATAAGTCTTGCTAATGGTTTGTCTATTTTATTTATCTTCTCAAAGAACTAACTTCTAGTTTTATTGATTTTTGCTGTAGTCTCCTTTGTTTCTTTGTCATTTATTTCTGCCCTAATTTTTATGATTTTTTTTTCTTCTACTAACCCTGGGGTTCTTCATTTGATTTTTCTCTTATTTCTTGAGGTAAGCTTGTAATGCTATGAACCTTCCCCTTAACACTGCTTTTACTGAATCCCATAGGTTTTGTGTTATCATTGTTATCCTGGGCCATAAACCACATCTTAATAAATTCAAAAAAAAATTAAAATCATTCAAGCATCTTTTCTAATCACAGTGCAGTAAGATTAGATGTCGGCCACAGAGGGGAAAAACCTATTAAAAATACAAATGTATGGAGGCTAAATAACATGATTCTGAATAATCAACATATCATGGAAAAAATCAAAAAAGAAACCAAAATATGCATAGAAACAAATAAAAATGTAGTTACTTTAGATTCTGCATTTCTTCAAGCTGGTTCTGTGTAACTCAGAACTAATAATGGCTCAACAAACCAGGAGGTTTTACTCATAGAAATGTTCTCTTAAGCTATGTTAATAAACTATGTGTTTAATTGAAAATCTGCCTTTCTTCAAAATTCATGTCAATTGTTTTATGGCCTGGGATGACTCCACTTGTGCCAATGCTATCTCAAAATATATGCTTTTGGTGAGAGACCTGGTGCCACTCTCTGAGTTTTGAGACATTTCCTTTCTCTAATTGGCAGCTTGCTGAATCTATTTCTGCTTTATTGACTATGCTAAAGTCTTTGACTGTGTGGATCACAGTAAACTGTGGAAAATTCTGAAAGAGATAGGAATACCAGACCACCTGAAGTGCCCCTTAAGAAACCTATAAGCAACAGTTAGAACTGGACATGGAACAACAGACTGGTTCCAAATAGGAAAAGGAGTATGTCAAGGCTGTATATTGTCACCCTGCTTATTTAACTTATATTTTGAGTACATCATAAGAAATGCTGGGCTGGAAGAAGCACAAGCTGGAATCAAGATTGCCAGGAGAAATATCAATAACCTCAGATATGTAGATGACATCACCCTTATGGCAGAAAGTGAAGAGGAACTAAAAAGCCTCTTGATGAAAGTGAAACTGGAGAGTGAAAAAGTTGGCTTAAAGCTCAACATTCAGAAAACGAAGATCATGGCATCTGGTCCCATCACTTCATGTGTAATAGATGGGAAAACAGTGTCAGTTTTTTTGGTTTTTTTGTGGGGGGGGGGGTTTGCTCCAAAATCACTGCAGATGGTGATTGCAGCCATGAAATTAAAAGACACTTACTCCTTGAAAGGAAAGTTATGACCAGCCTAGATAGCGTATTAAAAAGCAGATATATTACTTTGCCAACGAATGTCTATCTAGTCAAGGCTATGTTTTGTCCAGTGGTCATGTATGGATGTAAGAGTTGGACTATGAAGAAAGCTGAGCATCAAAGAATTGATGCTTTTGAACTGTGGGTCTGGAAAAGACTCTTGCTAGTCCCTTGGACTGCAAGGAGAGCCAACCAGTCCATCCTAAAGGAGACCAGTCCTGGGTGTTCATTGGAAGGACTGATGTTGAAGCTCAAACTCCAATACTTTGGCCACCTCATTCGAAGAGTTGACTCACTGGAAAAAAACCCTGATGCTGGGGGGGGATTGAGGGCAGGAGGAAAAGGGGACGACAGAGGATGAGATTGCTGGATGGCATCACCAACTCAATGTACATGAGTTTGGGTGGACTCCGGGAGTTGGTGATGGACAGGGAGGCCTGGTGTGCTGCAATTCATGGGGTTGCAAAGAGTCAGACACGACTGAGTGACTCAGTTGAACTGAACAGGTATATAGCTTCTTGCTAAAAGCTAGCAAAGGAAGCCCTCTTTCTGCCCCCTGCTGATGTCCATGTCAGCTTTCTCTATCTCTTTTATACTTTAATAAAACTTTATACACAAAAGCTCTGAGTGATCAAGCCTCGTCAATGGCCCCAGGTGGAATTCTTCTTCTCTGGAGGCCAAGAATACCAAAGTCATTCATAGCTCATAGTGACAGCCTTTCACAGGGATGGAAGTATGCCTGGTGGAGTCAGAGCTGATTTTTCATGAATTTATAGAGTAAATATTACTGTAAATCTGGGTGAGAAAAACAGATATTTTTGCCAAAAGCTTCAGTGGAAAGCTGTAAGTCATCTAATCAGAGCAATAAGAAGAATGCATTATTATGATATTCTATCCCATGAAATTTGACTAACTCAGCCTCTGGTTTACATATTTTGTATTTGTTATACTTCCTTTTGTGATAATAAGTTAGTGATTTCTTAGAAATTTAGTAAATATTCATTAGCCAGTTTTTTTTACATCTGTGAATCGGTTTTCTGCCAATGAACACAGAGCTAGTTACTGTTTAATTCTGGAAAATTATATGGAAAAGAAATATCAGAAAAAGACTATACTTTGTCCAGTTTTACAATTATAGTAGGTACATTTTGTGTTAAGGAAAAAGAGCCAGATTATTGTGTCTATTTAATCAGTGTTTTCTTCCTTGTAAGTTTTCTAAATTTGTCAAATGGATTGCTTGCTGTTGATCAGACTCTGATCATATTTGTGTGTCAGTGTTGGGACACCTTTGTTTAAGGTCAGCCTGCTTACCTGACACGATGTGCCTTCCTTTCCCATATCATCATCCTTCCAAAATATACCTCAGGATAGACATTCATGCCCAGTAACTCTGTGGCCCACCATCTTCCATCACTGGCCTCTCAACATGGATGTTTAGCTGATGACATTTCAGATCACCAAGATTTAAAAATGCAGGCTGAACACTAACCTCACAAATCTTAAAGTATTGATTCATTGTGGTTTTATTGCTCTTTTTCATTTTATCATTCTGGCTTTATGATTGCTAATTAAATACAACAATGAGTAGAAAAATGTCAATAATTATTTTAGTTATTATTTCAGTTATTCAAATACCACTATAGTTGACACTAAAATTATACCTAAAGAAGATCTTTTTACATGAGGCTCACATCTCTTTCCCTTTTCTCCCCACTGATATCATGATCAGACTCAAATCAACTTTGGCTACCTGGACTGATCCTGATCTAACAGAGGGATATTTAAACAGCTCTAAGAGTCTTATCTCCATCTCAGTATTATACCATTGCACTTCTGATAACTAGGTTTTCATCTCGTTTCCAAGTTCTGGTCCCACCTGTGGGTCTTTTACCTGGGATTTTTCCATGATTCCAGTTTCTCAGTACCAGATCTAGTAACTTATATTGCAATAAAAGCAATGGTATAACACATCTTTGGGTAATAATAACACATTGTTGAGAAATAATACTTACATTTTGAGCACTTGCTACATGCCAGCCAGTTTTCAAAATGCATTTCACATTAATTCATTTAATATGTGCACCACAGGTGCTTCCTGACAGCCTGCCTCCTAGAATTGCAAACTGACTGAGAATCTTCATCCAGGAACATAAGCCTCTCTCTTCAACGAGAGCAGACTTAACACTAAAGATCCCTTCATTCCTTTAGTGAAGTGCTGATACATCAATTTTTACCTGATTTTAGGGACTCTACTATTTTCTTTTATACCCTCCCATCCACTCTTGCTGTAGCTTATCCCTGAATGCAATATCAATAAAGACAACTTCTGAAACCAGAGCCAGTGGTTGGTCAGCTTCCCAGGAAGTGGAGAATAAGAGGCATTTGTGATGTCAAGCTCTCCTTTCTTCATGCACCCTGCTTTGTTATCAGTTACTGACATGTCCTGGTAAATCCTGAAATGCATCTCTCTACAGATTTATGTGAGGGCCAAACATCACTGCCAGGGTTTTGCCCCAGTGGATCCAGGGTAATTCAAAGGGGAGATGGCATAGGTGAGGGAAAACTTGTTTATTTAGAAATATAAAGAGAGATTAGGAAAGAATAGTGCAGTAGAAAAACTTAGTGAAGAAAATATTCTGAATAACTTGGTTTATGTGGAAAGCCAACAAAGTTTCAGACAAGTAACTTGCACTGTCTACGTTGGGCCACTGGCACCCACTTGAATATCAACGGGTGCCCTGCCTTATGCTACCTTTTGCATGGATCTTAAAAGCCAGGGCAAGTAAGTAGACTCGGCGAGCCTCCATGTTCCAGATGGGAATTCAGCCAGAAAAGGAGAGGGAGGGAGAGGGAGAAAGAGAGAGAGAGAGAGAGACATGGGGAAAACCAGATTTCCAAGAAACTAGTTCGAGAGACGAGTCTGAGAAACCGGTCCATTCTTTATTGTTCAGAAGGCCTTTTATTTTTCATTGTACATTGAGATCAATGGATAATACAAAATTATGCTGCATCAGCAGCCCTGACTCATCAAGACAAGGCTTTCTCTCTGCATACTTAGTTATATACACAAATCTTAGGTGATTTACATCATCTTCTGGCCAGAGGGCTAATTAACATTTTACAGCCCTTTTCTGATAAGAGTAATAGTGTTGTTCTTCCCAAAGTCTGGTGCCACTCTCAGAAAGTACTAAATAAAGTTATATTCTTACATAGCAAGGACACAAGAAGAGTGCAGTGATATATAACAAAGAAAAGTAATTAACTCAAAAGTCTAGTGTTGCTAACATCAAAACTACTATACTCCTATTTCTGCATCCTGTTTACATTGATTAATATCCTCCCAGGTGCCTAAAAGATAAAGGATATGGAGGCCTGGTGGCAAACATTAACTCAACAAACTCTTCACCAAACTAATTCTTAACTCTAAAAGGCTCTATATCTTTAAGATGTTTAAGCTTTGTGCCTCTCGTAATGTCAGAAGAGTATAGTATAGCAGAGAGTAAACAGATAGAGTTTGGTTTGGGGGTAGATGCTCAGACAGAGGACTCCTCAAGACCTGATTCACCTTGCCCATCAGGCCTCTCCGCATGACCTTGTCATGGGTGGGATCTCCCGTGCTGTCTCCCAGCACATCACCATATCCACAAGGAACTTGATGGAACTAATTGATTCACACTAATTCCATGTAGCAAAAAGCTATCAAACATAAGCTTATTATATTTAGTTGCAAAATGTTCTAAAACTATCTTTAAAGAGTATTTTTCAGAATAGGTAATAAATACTCCCCAGAAGCCCAAAGTATAGCAATCCACAAATATGAAGTAGTCAAAAAAATATAACAACAGTATGCTTAATCAGGAAGAATACAACTCTTTCTAGGTCATGCTAGAAAAATAAAGAAACATGGCAAGCTCAGGGTCAAGCAATCAGAAGTGTTAATCTTGGTCTGTCACTTACCAGCTGTGTGAAGTGAGGAATTTAAGTTCTGCACCTGTTTCTTTATTTGTTAAATAGGAATGCTGACACATTTCTGTCTTACAGTGCTGTGTCATGGAGAGTGACACAGATGCATGCTCAGTAGTGGTGAGGATACTACTGATGTAATGCTGTGAGTACAGTGATGATGGCCATGGATATGGACCCTGGAGATGGTCTATTTGGCTCTCTGGGAGAGACGTCGGATGGGATGAGCATTTGGTAATTGATGAAGGAAATATAGAGAAAATATATGAGAAAGGAAAAAAAGGGAAAGGGGGAAAAAAGGTAATATATATTAAAAACTAGAAGAGTCAGAAGAAAGTAAAGCAACCTAAACAATCTAAAGCAATTTTAAATCAGCCTTGTAGCCCCTGGCATCATAAACATTTCCTACAAGCTTCATCAAGGTGATTTTTCTTTTCTCAGCCATTACAGATATTTGAAAATCTGCTTGGGTTGCAATGATGATCCTTAACCCAACTGAGTTTTGTGCTGTCTTTAGAAACATTGATTCTCCAGGAATGTGTGATGATTTAATCACATGAAATTAAAGGTATGCATTCAATACGACACTATGCTACAAACAGAAGTTATAATTGAGTTGATTCTTTGGCTGTCTGGTAAAAAGAAATGAAGGATAAAGAATCAGAACATTCATAAGTACCTAGAATGAATGTTTACATAAGAATACCAAAAGCAGGAAGTAGTATATACATAAAGTAAATCCTGAAATTCAGTGCTATTCTATCAGACTTTTCTGAGGTAGACTCCGCGAATGCTATCCAATCCCAGCAGAAGATGACTCTCATGAGAGTTTTGAAAGAGAAGTTGAGTCATATTTTGGAAAAAGTGATGTGTTTAGTCTCCCACAACATCAAATTGTCAAAAGATTTCAGAAGTATAAATAAAATATGATAATATAAACATCAAAATTTAAAGTTCCCTTCCTGCAAGTTTATCTTGGGATGAATTGAAAATCAAAATGTGAGTGGAGATTAGCTATAGTAATGTCTGATTTTCATTGTCAATGAGGAAAAAACAAAGTTCAAGTATGTTCATTATTCCATTAAAAATCAACTGCCTAGTTCTCTCCCTGATTTTGGTTACCTAAAATAATTTGGTCTTGTTTATGGTTTGATTTGCTTAGCCCTCAGCTCTCAGATCCTTCATGTTCTTCTCTGCTCTAACTTGTACTTTCAATCAAATCAGAGTTTACAGTTTGCTCAGTATATGTGAGGCACAAATGTGACATAACCTCCAAAAAAAAAAGGTAAGTATCATGTTGGAAACAAGAGAAGTACACTATTCAGAATGCAAGAGAGGTTGGTCCAGTGTCACCTTTGGGGAAAAAAATTTCACTTTTGGAAAAAAGGAAAAAAAGAAAAGCCACACCAAACATATTATTTATATCTCTTAAAGGTTTTAGGGATTAAATACATAATATCCATTTCTTCCATTGTTGAGTTTAGAACCAACTGAAAATTAAGACACAGAAGACTAACATGTTAAATTTTCAATTTTTTTAATTGATAAACTAATTGGAGAAAGTGACATTTAAAATGCCACCCAACTGTCTCATCCTCTGTTGCCCTCTACTCCTGCCCTCAGTCTTTCCCAGAATCATGTCAGCTCTTTGTATCAGGTGACCCAAGTATTTGAGGTTCAGTTTCAGCATCAGTCTATCCCATGACTATTAAGGGTTGATTTCCTTTAGGACTGACTTGTTTGATCATCTTGCAATTCAAGGGACTCTCACCCTTGGAGTTCACAACCATAGTTTGAAAGCATCAGTTCTTTGGTGCTCAGTCTTCTTTATGTTCCAACTCTCATATGCATATATGGCTACTGGAAAAACCATAGCTTTGTCTATACAGACTTTTGTCAACAAAATGATATCTCTGCTTTTCAAAATGCCATCTAGATTTGTCATAGCTTTTCTTCCAAGGAACAAGCATATTTTAATTTTATGCCTGCAGTCTCCATCTTTTTTGTTTTGTTTTGTTTTAGCCCAAGAAAATAAAATCTGATACTGCTTCTGTTATTTCCAGATCTATTTACCATGAAGTGATAGGACCGGATACCATGATCTTAGATTTTTGAATGCCTGTTTTAAGCCAGCTTTCTCATGCTCCTCTTTAGCCTTCATCAAGTGTCTCTTTAGTTTCTCTTTGCTTTCTGCTGGGCTTCCCTGGTGGCTCAGAGGTTAAAGCGTCCGCCTCCAATGCGGGAGACCCGGGTTCGATACCTGGGTTGGAAAGATCCCCTGGAGAAGGAAATGGCAATCCACTCCAGTATTCTTCTCGGGAAAATCCCATGGACGGAAAAGCCTAGTAAGTTACAATCCCCAGGGTCGCAAAGAGTCAGACACGACTGAGCGACTTCACCTCACCTCACCTTGCTTTCTGCCATTAAAGTTGTATAACATGCATATCTGAGATTGTTGATATTTCTCCCGGCAGTCTTGGTTCAGCCCAGCATTTCCTATGATGTATTCCCGTTGTAATTCACCCAGCCCAGCATTTCCCTTGATGTACAAAGCATACAAGTTAAATAAGCAGGGTAACAGCATATAATCTTGATGGACTTACTCCTTTCCTAATTTTGAATCTGTCTGTCGTTTTATTTCCATCTTTTTTTCCTGAATACAGGCTTCTCAGGAGACAGGTAAGGTAGTCTGGTATTCCCATCTCTTTAAGCATTTTCCACAGTTTGTTGTGATCCACCCAATCGAAGGCTTTAGGGTAGTCAATGAAGCAGAAGTAGACATCTTTTCTGGAATTTAGTTTGCTTTTTCTATGATCCAAAAGATATTGACAATTTGATCTCTGGTTCCTCTATCTATTCTAAATCCAGCTTGTACACTGAGAAGTTCTCCTTTCATGTACTATTCAAGCCTAGCTTAAAGGATTTTGAGCGTAATCTTATTAGCATGTGAAATGAGTGCAAATGTATGGTAGTTTGAACATTCTTCTGGCAGTCCTTCTTTGCAGTTGGAATGAAAACTGACCTTTTCCAGTCCTGTGGCAACTGCTGAATTTCCCAAATTTGCTGGCATATGGAGTACAGCAATTTAATAGTGCCATCTTTTAGGATTTGAACTAATTCAGCTGGAATTCCATCACCTCTGCTAGCTTTGTTGGTGGTAATGCTGCCTAAGACCAACTTGACTTCACACTCTAAGATGTTCGGCTCTAGGTGAGTGACCACATCATTATGGTTATCCAGGTCACTAAGACCTTTTTTATAGTTCTTCTGTGCATTCTTGCCACTTCTTCTTAATCTCTTCTTCGCCTATAAGGTCCATACCATTTCCGTCCCTTATTGAGCCCATCTTTGCATGAAATATTCCCTTTGTATCTCCAATATTCTTGAAAATTCTCTAGTCTTTCTCATTCTATTGTTTTCCTCTACTTCTTTGCATTATTTAAGAAGGCTTTCTTATCTCCTCTTGCCATTATCTGGAACTCTGCATTCAGTTGAGTATAGCCTTTCCTTTCTCCTTTGCTTTTCACTTATCTTCCTTTCTCAGCTATTGATAAGTCCTCCTCAGGCACCCACTTTGCCGTCTTGCATTTTTTTCCCCCTGGGGATGATTTCGGTCACCATTTCCTGTACAATGTTCCATCATAGCTCTTTAGGCACTCTGTCTACCAGCTCTAATCCCTTGAATCTACTTGTCATCTGCACTGTATAGTCATAAGGGATTTGATTTAGGCCTAGTGTTTTTCCCTACTTCTTTCAATTTAAGTCTGAATTTTTCAATACGAAGCTTATGACCTAAGTCACAGTCAACTCCAGATCTTATTTTTGCTCTCTGTAGAGAGCTTCTCCATCTTCAGCTGCCAATAATATAATCAATCTGATTTTGCTATTGAAAATTTAGTGATGTTCACGTATAAGAGTTGTCTTTTATGTTATTGGAAAAAAAGATGTTTACTATGCCTAGTGCTTTCTCTGGGCAAAACTCTGTTGGCCTTTGGCCTGCTTCACTTTGTACTCCAAGGCCAAACTTGCCTGTTACTCCAGTTATCTTTTGACTTCCTCCTTTTGCATTGCTTCTTGACTTTATTGGTTGGGGCATAGACCTGGATTGTTGTGATATTGAATGGTTTGTCTTGGAAATAACTAAGATCATTCTGTCACTTTTGAGATTGCATCCAAATACTGCATTTCAGACTCTTGTTGACTATGAGGCCTACTTTATTTGATTCTTGCTCATAGTAGTAGATATAATGGTCATCTGAATTTGCCCATTCCTGTCCATTTTAGTTCATTGATTCCTAAAATGCTGATGTTCATTCCTTCCATCTCCAGCTTGATCACATCCAATTTACCTTGATTCATAGACCTAACACTTCAAGTTCCTATTCAATATTTTTCTTTACAGCATTGGACTTTACTTTTACCTCCAGACACATCCACAATTGGACAACCTTTCCATTTTGGCCCAGCCTCTTCATTCCTTCTGGAATTCTTTCTCTGCCATTTGCCAGTAGCATATTGGAGACCTACTGACCTGGGGGGTCTCATCTTCCAATGTTATATCTTTTTGCCATTTCACTGTATTCATGGGATTCTCAAAGCAAGAATACTGAAGTGGTTTGTCATTTCTTTCTCCGATGGACCATATTTTGTCAGAAATCTCCAACAATGACCCATCCCTCTTGGGAAGACCTGCATGGCATGGCTCATATCTTCCCTGATTTACACAGACTTTGATCCAATTCTAGATTGCTAATCAGATAAAATCTGAGCATGCTGAGACCATGACCAGGATAGTTCAGACCTTTGAAACCCTGTATTATAACCATTGTATGCTTTTGCTTAGTCAC
Source organism: Madoqua kirkii (assembly GCA_006408675.1). Lineage (NCBI taxonomy): Eukaryota > Metazoa > Chordata > Mammalia > Artiodactyla > Bovidae > Madoqua > Madoqua kirkii. Next base: position 11,829 of record SJYC01055524.1, on the reverse strand, counting down.
TCAGTCATGTCTGACTCTTTGCAACTCCATGGACTGTAGCCCACCAGGCTCCTCTATCTATATGGATTCTCCTGGCAAGAGTATTAGAGTGGGTTGTCATGTCCTCCTCCAGGGGACCTTCCCAAACCAGGGATCAAACCCCAGTCTCCTGGATTGCAGGCAGATTCTTGACTGTCTCAGCCACCAGGGAAACCCAAGAATACTGAAGTGGGTAGCCTATCCCTTCTCCAGGGGAACTTCCTAAACCAGGAATTGAATTGGAGTCTCCTGCATTACAGGCTGATTCTTTACCAGCTGAGCTACTAGAGAACCATAAGTGATTGTAATGGAAGAACTACATGAAGTTAAAACCTTCCTTTCAACAGCTAAATGAGTGACAAGTTGGCCTACATGGCCCTGTGGCAGAGATAGACATGTTATTTGCAGTATTTTCTGTATCTTCTACACTGCTCAGTGAATTGTGAACACAGCTGACATGCCACCTACAGTCTAAGGTAAGTCTATTCTTGATTCTTGTGTCTCTCTCACCCTCTGTTGCAGTGATCTGAGGTCCCAGATTCCAGATAGTGAGCAGTGCTATGTGGGGCCTCTGTCAACTTAGATCCTGAGTGAATAAGAAAAACCTTCAAGAAGGCAAGGTCATGGCTTCATGGAACAATAAGAGGAAGTGCTTTCCAAAGTGTAGAATCAATTCTGAAGACAAAAGCATTCTTCATCCCCTGAAGAGAGGCCTATAAAATATTTGTTCAGCAAGATTTCAGAATTGTTGAGGACCACTAAACACTGGGCACATCTTACTCCTCATCATTCTACAGGGAATGTTTACTGAGTTCCATCATTGTATGATGGGTGTGAGGAATGCATACAGTCTCGCCTTTCAGTTCACAAGTTTCTGGAGCAAGAGTGACCATATGCATGTCTGATCCAGAGGCTATCATGGGATTCCTCAGAAATTCCCAACTTGAAGCTCAAAGCCTTGATTTGATATGACTTTTAAGCTGCCTCCTCTGTGGAGGAGTTAGATGAAATATATATTTGGAAAAAGATGTACAAAGGTATGTTGAAGACCAGTAGGGAAGACTAAGCTGTAGACACCGATGCTCACCAAGCTCTCTGGATCAACAAGGCTAAGGGCTGAAGTCTTGCCAGTGAGCAGTGGGCAGAAGTGACTTCAGGTATGTTCCTATGACTAACACTAGAGACTAGGAAACTTTATACTGAGACAGCAGAGCTGCAGGCCAGAAACATTCCATAGGAGCATCACTACGTGCAGGGACAAACTTCCTGGAGAGTTACATAGACCTATAGACATTCCATGAAATTACTGCTAAGTTAAACTACTGAGACTTAGGGTTGTTTCTTGCTACATCATAGCCTAACTTATCCTGTCTGATATGGACCACAAGGATCAGAATTCTGAAGTTCCTCAGAAATCAGTCCAGGTCTTGTTTCCTTCTATCTCTATGGCCTCTTCTTGGGGGATCTTATACATTCCCATGATTTTATTTTTTATATAAATTTATTTATTTTAACTGGTGGTTAATTACTTTACAATATTGTGTTGGTTTTGCCATACATCAACATGAATCCACCTCAGGTATACACATGTTACACATCTTGAACCTCCCCCCCTCCTCCTTTCCTGTACCATCCCTCTGGGTCATCTCAGTGCACCAGCCCCAAGCATCCAGTATTATGCATCGAACCTAGACTGGTGATTCATTTCATATATGATATTATAATGTTTCAATGCCATTCTCCAAAATCATCTCACCTTCTCCCTCTCCCATAGATTCCAAAATACTGTTCTATACATCTGTGTCTCTTTTGCTGTCTCACATACATGGTTATCATTACCATCTTTCTAAATTCCATATATATGCACTAGTATACTGTATTGGTGTTTTTTTCTTTCTGGCTGACTTCACTCTGTGAAATAGGCTCCAGTTTCATCCACCTCAGTAGAACTGATTCAAATATGTTCTTTTTAATGACTGAGTAATACTCCATTGTGTATATGTACCACAGCTTTCTTATCCATTCATCTGCTGATGGACATCTAGGTTGCTTCCATGTCCTGGCTATTGTAAACAGTGCTGCAATGAACATTGGGGTACGTATGTCTCTTTCAATTTTGGTTTCCTCAGTGTGTATGCCCAGCAGTGGGATTGCTGGGTCATAAGGCAGTTCTATTTGCAGTTTTTTTAAGGAATCTGCACACTGTTCTCCATGGTGAATGTACTAGTTTGCATTCCCACCAACAGTGTAAGAGAGTTCCCTTTTCTCCACATCCTCTCCAGCACTTATTGCTTGTACACTTTTGGATTGCAGCCACTCTGACTGGGGTGAAATGGTACCTCATTGTGGTTTTGATTTGCATTTCTTTGATAATGAGTGATGAACATCTTTTCATGTGTTTGTTAGCCATCTGTATGTCTTCTTAGGAGAAATGCTTGTTTAGTTCTTTGGCCCATTTTTTGACTGGGTCATTTATTTTTCTGGAATTGAGCTGCAGGCGTTGCTTGTATATCTTTGAGATTAGTTGTTTGTCAGTGGCTTCATTTGCTATTATTTTTTCCAATTCTGAAATCTGTCTTTTCACCTTGCTTATAGTTTCCTTTGTTGTGCAGAAGCTTTTAAGCTTAATTAGATTCCATTTGTTTATTTTTGCTTTTATTTCCAGTATACTGGGAAGTGGGTCATAGAGAATCCTGCTGTAATTTATGTCAGAGAGTGTTTTGCCTATGTTCTCTCTAGGAGTTTTATAGTTTCTGGTCTTGTGTTTAGATCTTTAATACATTTGAGTTTATTTTTGTGTATGGTGTTAGAAAGTGTTCTAGTTTCATTCTTTTACAAGTGGCTGGCCAATTTTCCCAGCACCACTTGTTACAGAGCCTGTCTTTTCTCCATTGTATATTCTTGCCTCCTTTGTCAAAGATAAGGTGCCCATAGGTGTGTGGATATATCTCTGGGCTTTCTATTTTGTTCCATTGATCTATATTTCTGTCTTTGTGCCAGTACCATACTGTCTTAATGACTGTGGCTTTGTAGTAGAGTCTTTCTATTTTGTTCCATTGATCTATATTTCTGTCTTTGTGCCAGTACCATACTGTCTTGATGACTGTGGCTTTGTAGTAGAGCCTGAAGTCAGGCAGGTTGATTCCTCCAGTTTCATTCTTCTTTCTCAAGATTGCTTTGGCTATTCGAGGTTTTTTTGTATTTCCATACAGATTGTGAAATTATTTGTTTTAGCTCTGTGAAAAATACCACTGGTAGCTTGATAGGGATTGCACTGAATCTGTAGATCGCTTTGGGCAGTATACTCATTTTCACTATATTGATTCTTCCAATCCATGAACATGGTCTATTTCTCCATCTATTAGTGTCCTCTTTGATTTCTTTCACCAGTGTTTCATAGTTTTCTATATATAGGTCTTTAGTTTCTTTAGGTAGATATGTTCCTAAGTATTTTATTCTTTTTGTTGCAATGGTGAATGGAATTGTTTCCTTAATTTCTTTTCTTCAGTTGTTTTTAAAATAATATTCTTATTTATTAGTCTCTCTCTTTTTCATCTGCGCCATGTGCCACGTGGGATGTGGGATCTTAGTTCCCAACCAAGGATTGAACCTGTGCCCCTGCAGTGGGAGTGGGTCAACTACTGGACCTTCAGGGAAGTCCCTGCCCTTAGTTCTTGATTTTGATCAGATGAGATGTTCTTTGTAGGCATCGAAATTCAGGTCCTCTCCCCTACCCCCTTTCTTTTTACAAAAGTGTTTCCACATTGCAGTTCCTGGGAGGGTGGATATTGTGTCTCATCTGCTCATTTTGATTTATCTGTTATCGATCTTTCCTGCCCTATTCCTGTTTCAGTTACATTCCACAGTGCTTTGTTTTTCTAGCTGTCCTTTTGCCATTGTTATTATGCCTCAGCCCTCTGCTGCTGCCGTTTTACCCTTTCTCTCCCCACTGAGCCCTCATTTTCAGTCTTTCTCTTGCCTCTCATATATTCTTTGGGAGCTGAGGCTGATCTTGATTTCTGGATGCTCTTTCCTCATTGTCCTGCTTCTCTGGTTTCTGTGGCGTCATGTTTCCCGTCATGTGACCGAGTCGGCATTTACCTGCATTGGTTCTGATTTGGGAAGGAAAAGGGTCAGAAGAAGAACCATGCGCCCTGACAGTACTCTGAGGTTGAGCAGAGGTGATGGAGGTCTAGGAGAGGAGAGACGAGAGGGTGGAAGGATATGGATGTTTTGGGGACTGGGGAACTTTGGGGGAGCTTGCTTCTGACTCTAACTTGTTTCCATAAAGATTCTTCCCAGTCCTTTGGGGAAGGAGTAGGATTGACTGAGGGCTTGGCAGTGGTAGCTTGGGGCAGTGAGAAGAGGATCAGAGAGAGAGTGAAGACGTGGGCTCTAGCCCTGGGTCTGCTGTGTGATGATGGGAGGTCACCTATCGTGGTGGGCCTTCAGTTTCCTCACATCACTGCTAAAGGCAGGGTTTTGATCCAGGTAAGTTTCTTGCAGATAAGTTTCTTTCATCTGTATATTTTGTAAGTTTCAGAATCTATGCTTCTCCTAGTGAGGATTCTGACTCTTTTATTTCGCACGGGATCCTTTTACTTGGCAGGATCTTCTGTGCTCTTATTTAAGAAGGGCCTATGTGTGCGTGCATGAATGTGTGCATGAGTGGGTGCCTGTGTGCACTGGGGAGAGGGGTCTTGGCATAGCTGGCCAGAGGAGAGGGGTGCAAGGCCCCTTTCCTGTGTGCCCTCATGAGAGGGACTTCCTGTGGAGTGCAGGAGCTCCGTGGCCTACCCTGAAATAAGAATGCACATGGTGTGGCTCAGTTCTTTGTCTAGGAGAGATCAATTTACAGAGACTTATGTTTCCTTGTATTCCTGGTAGTCTTTGGAAGGGTGTGTTCAGTACTGTGAGCAGACCTACACTGACTTTCAGACACCACTTGGTTTGACATAAATCCATAGACTTCAAATGTTGAAGTAACCGTGTGAGCTTACTGTCTGCATAGGTTCAACCTGAGTCTGAATTTGATGAGTCATATGTTTATTGTGTTGTGAATATAAAGCTTTAGCTCTGAAATGTAAAATGAGCTAATAGGACTTTATTTTTCAACACAGACTAGATAACAGAGGGTGTCCTGGAGTCAGAGGAGCCTTCAGTTCACTTCAGTTCAGTTGCTCAGTCATGTCCGACTCTTTGCGACCCCAGGAATCACAGCACGCCAGGCCTCCCTGTCTGTCCATCACCAACTCCCGGAGTTCACTCAGGCCTAAATAGATGGTGTTGAAACTTCTTTTCTGAAGGAGGAATCTTTTTTCCCCCACACAAAGTATTATGGAAAATGTATAAACTTGATACAAACTTTATTATAAATGTATTCTTTGAATTTATTATGTTTGTTAATTCAGTGAGAACAATGACTTAGGCTAGGAGTACAAAATCTTCTCCAATGTATCAAAATTTGGTAAATAATACATTTAAGTGAATTAAATATTTTTAGATATAAATGTAGCTGAAAACATAGTTTCCAAAAAGAAATTTAAAAGGAATGTTTGCAAAGTGGCAACCTTCTTCTGTTAAAATCTGTGGTCCCCCTGATGTCAGTTTGAAAACTACCAATTCAGAGAACAAGAAATAAACTAAACATCAATCCAAGGAGCTAAGAAATAAACCAAAGCAAAAGAATATGGGAGAAACTAAATAAGCAAATTCCAATCAGCACTTATCTAGACCTCCCATTTTTTTCATATTGAAGCTAGTAATTTAGAGATATTATTCAAGATATTATCAATTTTAGACTTTGAAGCCTAAATAGCCTCATTCTCTTAGAATAAACAAATAAGCAAAGGAAAAAAAAATCAAAGCCTCCTTCTTCCTCTAGTGCTTATTCCTCTTAAGATGAAGTCATTCATGTCATCTTTGGACATCTCTGATCCTTAGAAGGCTCTCACTGGAGAGCTGAACTCGATGCCCTGTCTTTCCCGCCATTGTTTCATGCTTTTCCCCTGGGGCCTGCAGAGCATGTCTAACCTCTTGTCGGCATGGCAGATCCTGGTATTTGTGACGGTGGCCGTTTACTCACGAGTCTTTTCTCCTTTGGCAAAACAGTCCCAGTTCCTTCAATTGTTCTGCCGTACGACAGCATGGCCTCCGTGTCCCTGCAGCATCCTTGTCATTTTCCTCTGCACATGTGGTCAGTTGGTCTGTATGTTTTAAAGTATTTCATGGCCCAGGTATGTCTGTTAGGTATAGAGAAGAGCTGGACGATATCTTTAAGGAACTTACCAGATTTTCCTCAATTCAGAGTTGGGCTGTCTCAGTGATAACTCATGCTTAGTTGATTATTGCCTAAAACCCTCACTGATCTCCAGTTATTAAGCAGTATTTTGTTTCATTCTTAATTTTTTTCAGTTGATTATTTTGGAACCAAGGGCAGGACATTTAGTCCTCAAGAAATGTTGATAATGGAAGGGTAGCGATTATACTTTAAGAATTCTTATATCCAACCCAGTATATTTCCCACTATGATCTACTTGAAGTATCAGTTATTTGTTTTCAATTTGTAGGAGTTCTGTGTTTTTATGGAATCTGTGAATAAGTTAGTGATGTTAAAAGGAAGTAAGCTAAGCAACTTTTTAAGCCTGCTTCTGGCCTTGTGGGAAACCTGGAGTCATTTTCTGACTATCATCATGAATTGTTTTTTACTCAAGTCAGCTGGGTTACAGGAACAAAGGCTATTTTAATTCTATAGTGGTGAATCATTTAATCAAGTGGGAAAATCATCAAGAATGTTTTATGTTTGTGTTTATGTTTAACTGAGTATAATGCAGAGGTTTGAATAATGGGTGCCTTTTAAAATATTGCTATATACATTTAATTTATGGCAGTTATTCCCTTTGATTAAGTAATCTGGTAATTGTGTAACTCACATGTTTATTTCCTTGTCAGTTTTGTCTGTTCTGTCACTACTGAGAAAGGCATGTTGAAGTTTCCCATTGTGATTATGGATTTTTCAATTTCTCCTTTTTGGATTTGTTTTTTCTTTTATATATTTTGAAGCTATTTATTAGATGCATACAGATTTAGTACTGTATCAGCTTGTTTAGCTTACACTTTATGATGAAAAGGTCCTGTTTCTCTAGTAATGTCTTGATTTAAAAACTACTTTGATATTGCTTCGGCTATATTAGCTTTCTTTTGGTTTGTGTTGCATAGTGTATCTTTTAAACTTTCTGCTTTATTTTTAAGGTGTATCTCTTGTAAGCAGCATATAGTTATTGTTACTGTTCTTGAATTGTTCTTGTTCTTGAAAACTCATACTTAACTGCTTCAGCATTGTATTGGGGTCAGTCTGTTTATATTAAAATTGCTGATACAGTTGGGTTTATATCTATCATATAACCCTCTATTTGACATGTTTTACATTCTTAATTTCTCCTATCTTACGTTCTTGATTATTTTCTATTTCATTTTTACTCTATAACTTGTTAACTATACATTCTTTTCCCACTCTGTGAGTAGTAGATTTGACACATTATATAGTAAGTGATTGCTTTTAATGCTTTCCCAAAACTCTTAGATGCTCTAATTCTACTTTCCTTTTATGTTACTGTAGTCAGATATTGTAGTTGTACAAATATTTAAAACTCCATGACTTTATAATTATTATTTTGTACATTAGGTATTAATTATATTTACTCAGACCATTGTACCTCATTGCCTTTTGTATTTTCATGTTTCTATTTGGGATCATTTAACTTTTGCTTGAATGTGTTGTTTTAGTAATTCTTTTAGTGCTGAGAGGGAATTCCCTCAGTATTTGTCTTAAACAGTTAATTTCAACTTCATTTTTAAGAATGTTTTTGTTAGGTATGGGATTTTAGGTCATCAATTTCTTTTATTACTTTAAAGATGTCATTCCATTTTCTTCTAGCTTCTATACCTTCTCAGAGTGGTTCTGCCCTTTCTAGAATTTTAATTATATTTTATTCACATTTCCAGAGTTTTCTGATGCTTTTAGGAATATTACTTTTAATTTTTCCATATATGTTTTCTTGTTATCAGCAAGAATGTTAGCCTATCCTGCTCTATTTCATCCTGTCGGGGGGGAAAAAGCCATTTCTACCCTAAAAGCTAATTCTGAAGAAATGTCTTGTGAGTCTTTTAGCTCATATTGGTTTAACTTGTCTTAAGAAAATGACATTCTGATACTTCCCCCTGGACTTAACCAGTTCAATTCATATTCAACTGGATTTTGTTGACTTATATTTGGTTTGATGATAAATTTTAGTGATCTTGATATTTTTATACTATGCAAAAGATGCTTTAATTATACAGCGTGAAGTCAGTCAGAAAGAAAAACAAATGTCCTATACTAATGCATATATATGGAATTTAGAAAGATGGTCCTGATGACATTATTTGCAGGGCAGCAATGGAGACACAGACCTAGGGAACAGACTATGGACACGGGGCAGGGGCGAGTATGGAGAGAGGAAAGAGAGGATGTGCGGAGAGAGTAACAGGAACTCACAGTACTGTATGTAAAATAGACAGCCGATGGGAATTAGCTGTGTGACTCGGGGAACTCAGATCAGGGCTCGGTGACAACCTAGAGGGGTGGGATGGTAGGGGAGGTGGGAGGGAGGTTCAAGAGGGAGGGGACTTACATGTACCTATGGCCGATTCATGCTGATTTTTGGCAGAGACCAACACAAGTCTTTAAAGCAATTATGCTTCAATTAAAAAGTGAATAGAAAAATGCTTTAAGCATGTTTTACTTATTTTTAAAATTTAATTTTATTTTTAATTGTAGGCTACTTTACAATATGGTGATGGTTTCTACCATACATCAACATGAATCGGTCACAGGCACACACATGTCCCCTCCCTCTTAAACCTCCCTCCCTCCTCCCTCCCCATCCCACCCCTCTAGGCTGTCACAGAGCACCAGCTTTGGGTTCCCTGCATGCTCAATTTTTTGGCCATATCACAAGTCTTGTGGGATTTAATTCCCTAACCAGGAATCGAACCCATACTTTCTGCATTGAAAAGACAGAGGTCTCAACCACTGGAGCACCAGGGAAGTCATTTCAAACATGCTTTAAATCAGTGGTTCTTAACCTTTTGGAATCATAAACTCCTTGTACCTTCCGAGGACTCTCTGGTTAAAAGACAGACGTCTACTGTCCCCAGGTGAATGCTTTAAACTGTATGAAGCATGTTCTTCATGGGAATTAAGGAACATTTCTCCTACCTCCCATTCTCTCTCCACACCATGTCTACCCATGGGTTTCAGGATGAGAATCATTATATTCAGTATAAAATAAATGTTAAGTGTAAAGGTGTAGATAAGTCAGTTAATACTTAAGCACTTGCTGTTTGTACAGGGACATGTTGGAGAGGAAAGTGTGCTGGGCCTGAAACAGGAAGATCCAGATTTGATTTGTGGCTTTGCCATATGCTGGGCCTGATAGTATCAGTGTTCTCATTTATAAAATAAAGATCATGGTAACACGTCCCAGACATTCTTATGGGAATGAGATGAGAAAATACACAAGAATTCACTTAATAAATTGAGGAGTACTGTTCACATAAAAAATAATAAATGTATGTATACATATGCATTTATATATAATATGTACACACGGTATATAGAAAATCAGTTTTCCTTTTTCAAACTTTGTTTAAAGAAGTACTTCAGCTGAATACAGTAATTAGAAATAAGACTTTTTGCCCATAGCACTTTCTTTGGAATTTCTCTTAAAGAATGTAAAGATAATATAACTTGGGGTGAGGCAGAAAAGAAGAAATCCAATACTGTTAGTCTGTCTCTGAAATCCTATTAGTGTTGATTCTAACTAGTACCTGTACTTTTATTCTCTTACCTATGGCATGGGACAGTGTATCTCTTTAAATGTATTTTTTTAAGGATTTTACAACATTTAACACACTTTCCTCTGCAGAGAAGTCTTTGGGTAAAATTACTATTTTTGTTGTTGTTGTTACTGTAAAGAGGACAAGTTTCAAATATTAAAAACTGCTGCTGCTAAGTCACTTCAGTCGTGTCTGACTCTGTGTGACCCCATAGATAGCAACCCACCAGGCTCTCTCGTCCCTGGGATTCTCCAGGCAAGAACACTGGAGTGGGTTGCCATTTCCTTCTCCAGTGCATGAAAATGAAAAGTGAAAGGGAAGTCGCTCAGTCGTGTCTGACTCTTCGTGACCCCATATGGACTGCAGCCTACCAGGCTTCTCTGTCCATGCGATTTTCCAGGCAAGAGTACTGGAGTGGGGTGCCATTGCCTTCTCCAAATATTAAAAACAAAGAATGAAATTTGATAGAATGTGTTTATATTACGATTATGGTTTTAGTGGCATGTATTAGGAAACATTCATTGTAATATTTGACATATCAATTAACACTTTCATTGTGCTTCTATTAGAAATTATCCCATATAAAGTCTGTGTAGAATACTAGAACACCTTAGAAAATCGAACAGTCTTACTGTCATATTAAAAGGTGATAATTATCAATAAAAAGCATTTGTTAAATTCCCACTTTTGTTCATTACTATAAAAGTAGAGTTCTTAACATTTTTTGAATCTTTGAATGCCTTTGAGAATGTGATGAAAACTATAAACCATTCCTTAGAAAACTGGACTCAGTGCTAAGTCGCTTCAGTGGAGTCTGACTCTTTACAACCTTATGGATTACAGCCCACCAGACTCTTCTGTCTATGGGGATTCTTCAGGCAAGGACACTGGAATGGGTTGCCATGTCCTCCTCCAGGGGATCTTCCTGCCCCAGGGATCAAACTCACGCTCTTAAGACTCATACATTGGCAGGCGGATTCTTTACCACTAGCGCCACCTGGGAACCTCTAGAAAACTGCACACACATGTGCATAAACAGTTTTGCTAATAATTTTTAGTTTCCCAGACCACTGGAAACCCAGATGGACTCTTCCTGTAGACCCAGATTAAAGAAACCTCACTATAAAAAGGTGTATGCTTGCACACTTTGTTCTCCTTGTCATCATTTGAATCTGTACTATTTGTCTATTCCCTGTTGGGCCAGGTGGTTTAGAAAGTGGATAGTTAAGGTTGTTGTCCAGCAGGTGACACTTATTAACAAAGTATATACAGATGTGTTGTCTATAGAACGTGAGAGAGAGGAAAAGGAGAGAGAGAGAGAGAACATTCATACAAGAATACCTAATACTCAGATTAAGATAATATAGCCACCAAGTTATTCAGGGTATTAGAGAAGTTGACTAGAGGCCACTATAGATTAATGAAAAATATTTAGAATATGCACATCAGTGTCATTGTCCATTTTCTTCTTAAATGTCATTGGAAGATGAGTTAAGAGAGCTGGAAGAAACACTAAGATGGCAAATATATTTTCTACCACTTTCGTTCCTTCGAGAAGAAATATATAGATGTCACAGCATTTCAGCAGAAGACTTGATTGTGAGCATTATTGATGAGTTTTACAAGTAGAATTTCTCCAGGGGGATGCTTGATGGTAAAAAAAAAAGTGTTCGTTTAATTAGTTAATTTTTTGGGTCTGTGCTTATATTGAGAGCTATTTAATGTGATTATACTTAGTTGCTGCTGCTGCTAAGTTGCTTCAGTCATGACCGACTCTGTGTGACCCCATAGACGGCAGCCCACCAGGCTCCCCTGTCCCTGGGATTCTCCAGGCAAGAACACTGGAGTGAGTTGCCATTTCCTTCTCCAATGCATGAAAGTGGAAAGTGAAAATTGAAAGTGAAGTTGCTCAGTTGTGTCCGACTCTTCGCG